>CAIGRN010139666.1:0-25307 GCA_903798345.1 Fraxinus anomala
GGGAAAGAAGGGGAGGGGAAGGAGGGAGAAGGGAGGAGGAGGCGCGACCATGAGAGGGAAAGGGAGTGAGAGAAAAATTAGGTTTTGAATTAGGGTTTTAATATAATGCCTGTTTTTGAGTAAATAAATTTTTGACCTGATTTTTAAAAACCAATTTTTAAACTTGATTTTATGTAATTACCACTATTTTGGGGGCCTTATGCCAACTATAAATATGGGGCCCTTATAAATATTTAGCATATGTTTTGGTCCCCTTTTTTTAAAATTCACTTTCAATCACACGTTTTTCCATAAAATAAAATTACACGTAAATCGAAAATTTTTCTTTCAAAAATTCACTATCCAAAACTCATTTTCCCCCAAATTTCTTTAAAGTGGAACACAGTACAGATTAAAATCAAATTTTTAACAAAATTTGATAAAAATTGATAGAATGTACGTGGTTGGAAAAAGTTGTAGGTCCTATAAAATGTGTGGTTAAAACTAATTGTTGATTTTGACTTAGAAGATAATTAAAAAAATTAAAAAAATTAAAGATAATCAGGAAAATCAAAAGACAAAATACAAGAATTTAAACTCTAGTACACATAAAAAAGGGAAAAAATAGTAAGTGGATCACGAAAATCCCAAATCAAATTACATAGTACATAGACAGATAAAATGTAATGCAAGAATCTAGTCTAGAGAGACAAATGAATATTAGTGCTTTTAGCAGCATCTCCTTGAATAAGTTAAAGACCTACTATAAGAGCATTAGAAAAAGTAATGACCGTAAAATTTGGAAAGAGAAAAGTGAAATTTTGTTTCTTGTTAAAAAACAGAAAAATGATGGTTGGGAATATAAATTATTAAATTAATTATATATTGAGAAAGTAATGACCGTGATATATTTATGTGATACATAAATGAATGTGATAAGTTTTATGCCATTTATATGATTTTTTTAGAAATATTTGTTTTTTCAAATTTTATTAGCTTCTTGTGTTTGCATAAAATAATCTAATTTAAATAATTTCATAATTATAATTATAATTTTTCTTTAGCCAATAAATTAACCTTACATAATTTGGGGCCCTAACCATAGCGGGACCTTTGGTGATCGTCTATGCCTCCTATAGTCAGGGCCGGCCCGCTCCAATCCCCCAATATAAGCTTTGGAAAGTGACACACCATTTAATTACAAAAAAAAAAAAAAATTATGCTCAATTCAAATGAAGGGGAAGAATTGAGAAGTATTAGGGAAGGTAGTGCTTTCGTGTGCTTCGTGTGCTAGACCTAGCTGTAGACTCTACTCTTAAAGTTCTTCTATGCTTTTGTTGGGTGATCTTGTCAAGTGGCACATTTTCTAAATATGCCTTCCTTTTCCTTACGCTGCCACTACCTCCGCTCCCTACCACGACCACCATCCCATTCCCAAACCTGGCTCCGAACCATCTGTAT
Source organism: Fraxinus anomala (assembly GCA_903798345.1). Classification (NCBI taxonomy): domain Eukaryota; kingdom Viridiplantae; phylum Streptophyta; class Magnoliopsida; order Lamiales; family Oleaceae; genus Fraxinus; species Fraxinus anomala. The sequence goes on from CAIGRN010139666.1 coordinate 1,441, forward strand.
GTTCGCAAATTTTGCATGCGCACCTCTGGAACAAATTGAGCCACCACCACTTTTATGGTTCCATTCTTAAATTGTTGCCTCCATTCCAAAAGAAGCACGGCGAGAAGAGGAGCCATCGTCACAACAACCAAAAATTTGAGATCTTTATTGCTCATTTTCTCCTTGCCGTCACCCCCTCCTAGTGGCGGATCTAGGAATGTTGGTGAGCTAGGACGACTGTTGAGTACTGATCGTGAACGGTCGCAAAAACAAGATCGTTTATTAATATTTAATTTAATAATTTTAAAAAATTCTTCAATCAATATATAAATGCACTAAAGTGTAAAAATCATAGTTAGAAATTTGAAATCGGAAATAGATGACAGTTTAAAATTAAGTTTAATTTACGTTTAATCTATGATTTTCGTATAGATTATGGAACGATTCTTTCAACTGAAATCAAAATCTCAATCTATTTCTTCTAGTGATGCATCTAGTCCCGTCATTGCTTCTAGATGACCACATTAGTTGTTAGCCATTGATAACACAAAGAAGTATCGGGCTCAATTCAACGTGGATGATCTTGTGTTTGATCCAGGTAAACATCTCCCTATCGAGCCATATGATTCTAATATTAGAGATAATGTTAGGATGATATACTTAGAGAAAGGTCCTTCTTAAGCACATTGACATGACTTTTCAAGAAGATAGATGAGAAATAATAATAGGTGTTTCAAGAGAGAATGGTTCCCTGAATTTTATTAGTTAGAGTACATTATAGAAAACGATGTGGCTTATTGTTTGTATTGCTACTTGTTCAAACCTAGTAGAGGGGATCAATGGGGGTGGACATGCATTTACTAAGATTGGGTTTAGGGATTGAAAGTACAAAAAGACATTGAAAGATCATGTCTATCTCTTTGATAGTGCTCACCGTAATTAAAACTCGGCTTTGACTGATTGATCGGGTTGGAAAACTGGTAACTTGGGCCCTTGATCGGGCCGGACATAATTATTTTATGATAATGCAATTGACCGATCAAAAATCGAGTTTAAACGAGCTAATCGGCAATTTTCATATTAAACCGTCGGCTCGATTGACTGGTTTGACCGGATTCCAAAAGTTTGTCTTTAAAATTTTTGGGTTCATAAGAATTGAACATTAGACCTTAAGGTATCATGAGTAGCACCTAACCACTAAAACCTAATACTTTATTGTTATCTTTTTGCTATAATATATAAATGTATCTCATGAATCATTTATAGTTTTTTGAAAAATTATAGTCCTAGACTTCTAATTTGAACTAAGATGAATTTAATATTTAACAAAATAATCTAAAAATATATAAATAATTAATGGCAAATTAAAAACTTTAATTTTGTGTCAAAGAAAAAAATTGTACTTTAAAAAACGTTTTATCGTTTTCAAGCACTAACCCACCGGTTCGATCACTGACCCACCGATTCGACCAGTAACCTGAGATCCAGTACCTCAATCGGGTCAATGTTCTTATTGGGACTATTAACTATGGTGCTCATAATCAAACTTTTGCTAAGTGCACCAGCTTTGAATCAAAAAGCAAAGTATCTCATTTGCTTTTTCTAGCCAAAGTAGCAGGCAACAAAAAAGTTATAGGATGAGGTTGATTGCGGTGCTAGATTATTCTAGATTCCTCTTGATGCAATGATTGACTTTCTGTGGTCATGATGAGTCAAAATAATCACTTAATAGAGGAAATCTAATTGAGCTACAGGACTAGTAAACATCTCGTTATGAGGAAGTCAAAGATGGTGTATTCAACATTGTCCTTGAAAATGACCAAATGACTTCACCAAACATCCAAAATGATTTGGTTAACTATTGCACAATAGATACAACAATGGCTATCATGAAGGAGATGATTGATTCTTTGTTTTCAATTTGGTTGATGAGTCTCGTGATAATTTTGTGAGGGAACAAATGGAAGTTGTTTTGATGTTTTCACACAAAAGTGGATAAGTGAAGGAGTATTTTTTGAGAGTTTTTCGTGTCACTGATACTTGTGCCCAGTCACTCAAGGATGCCATTAATGAAATATTTTCTACACATGGATTGAACATATCTAGCCTGAGAGGTCAAGGTTATAATGGAGCAAGCAATTTATCAGTTGAGTTCAATAGGTTGAAAGCTTTGATTTCAAGGGAGAATCCCAATGCTTTGTATGTTCATTACTTTGCTCACCAAACTCAGTTGGTAGTTGTTTTTGTTGCAAGTGGGAATGATATGCTTGGAAATTTATTTAGCACGCTTACTATTATTTTGAATTTGGTGGGTGCATCATGTAAACGAATAGATGCTTTTCGAGTAAGTTATCATTCTAAGATTCTGATGATGCTTAATATTGAGGAATTTTGTGGTGATAATGGTAAGTTTCAAGAAATGCGTTTAGCACGACCAGGTGATACTAGATAGGGCTCACATCTAGTCACAATTACTCGTTTTATTAGCATGTTTAATACTATCATAGATGTTCTTGAGAATATATCAGAAGATAGTAGAAATTAAGAGTACATATCAATGGCCACAAACATATGAGCACTATGCAAGATTTTGATTTTGTGTTTGTGTTTGTGTTTGTGTTTTGTCTCCACTTTATATTGGAAATTCTTGCAATTACAAATGATCTTTCACAAGCCTTACAAAAAAGGGATTAGGATATTCAAAATACTGTGACATTATTAGATTTGTGTAAGTATGCATCTTAGAACACGAGGGACAACGATTAGGATAATTTGTTGAGTGGGGTGAATGAGTTTTGTGTTGGTAGACATATTGTAGTGCCCAACACAAAGGATATTGTAGCATTGAAAGGCCAACATAGGTGTGGAGCTCAACAGGCAACTTATTATCATCGCGTTTATGTTGATTTTAAAATCCATTTGGAATTCAATTGGGGCAAATCTTTAGGGCTAATATTTTAAAATCCTAAAATAAAAGGGCCCAAAACAGAAGGCCGACTATTTTTTAAAAAGGAAATTGGGCAAACCTCTCAACTTCTTTACAAGCGGTGACTAATGAGCGGTTCTACTTCCAACATGTAAATTCTATGGAGCCAGAATGGGCTGTCGTGCCTCTTCATCGGGTGCTAGCTCTGCCGTTGCCCCCTCTCCCTTTCCCACAACTTCGAATCCTCCATATGTTGTCCCATTTTGCGTGCACACTGTTGGGGCAAATTGTATTTAAAATATAAACTTCATTTATTTAGTCAAGTTCATCATTTATTTAGTCATGTTCATTTATTTTAGAATTATTCATGCATACATTAATGCACTAGTTATTCATGTTGAGAATTAGAAATCCTAATTCTATTAAATCGAGAGCAATCAATTCGCAGAAAGAAAAATAAACAATAAAAAACACTCAAAATTTATAGAGGTTCATCTCAATCTGAGACGAAGCCCTCCCTTTCACCGTAGTAATTCACTATGATAAAAAGAAAATTTTATAAGAGAAAATTGCACTCCAATATTCTCCAACGTCTCTTTCTCCCTCTATTGATGGTTATCGAAAATCTAAGAAAGGTTATAAGATAAAGGTAAAACCTAATTTTATAAGGACTCCAACTCTTTAGTAGAATTTTATAAGATTTAGGCTCCTCAACTTAACAATAATCAGGACTTCAATTCTTTAATATAAATTCTTAAATAGTCCTTAATGAATTAGGTTCCACAACTTAACAATCTCACACTTGGAGACTAATTCACCACCAACAACTCCTCTGCAACGGCAACAACTCCTCTTTCCTTAAAAGAGAAGTCCAATTGAAGTTGCACACAACTTCAATTTCTCAATCGGAATAGTTTTCGTCAACATGTCAGTCAGATTCTGATTTCCTTGAATCTTGTCAAGTGTTAAGATTATATCTTCCAAAGTCGATATGATGAAGTGATAACGAACCTGTATATGCTTCGTTCTTGCATGATAAATAGAATTATTTACTAAATGAATAGCTTTATGACTGTTACAATGCAACACACTCTTCCTATACTTGTGACCCAAGTCTTCCAAAAAAGACTGCAATCATATCATCTCTTTGTTAGCTTCAGTTACAACAACATACTCAGCCTCAGTAGTGGAAACAACAACTATTTTCTACAGCTTATATATTGTAACGCCCCAAGATTCTTGAAAATTCGAAGCGTTACAAGATTTTTTTTTTTTTAGTTGGGGCTCTTTAATGTTAACCAAAATAAATTGTAAATAATAAAATTTTGAATTTTGAAATATATAAAAATAATGGAAGATATTTGTCCATATAGACTTAGACAATTATAATACAATTTGATTTTGGGAAAACATCTAGAAGAAATTCAGCAAATACCGGTTGTGCAGCAGCCGAGATAAAAATATGTTTGGCTTAGCAAATGTCGACTAAGTGTTCATAAGAGACTATAACACTCATATGTGTAGAAAAATTGGGGTCTCGACGATAACGTTTGAAGCATGAAAATATTTTTCAACTATGCTGGATAGTATTTTTGAAATTGACCCGACGCGATCTACTAAAACAGACATAACTTTTTCTCTAGGTAATATTTTAAGGAAATTCAAAAGAAAAATATTAGAAGACTCGTAAATCTTTCAAACCCACTTATTTTATTCTAAAACATGCATGTAGCCCAAGTTATACCATTTTTAAGTAGGAGGATATAATCTAAAAATTCAATTCAACAATAATTAAATTTCATGCATAGTCAATCCAACACTTTTTAATTATAGTCGATATGCAATGTATATAAAAACTAGACAAAATAGACAATTAAACATCTTAAAAGTGTCGTCTAAGTGTTCATAAGAGATTTACATAATTGAAAATTTACTAGAAAGTTAAAGACTGTTTCAAATCGCCGAGCATTTGCCACTATGTCAAACCACTGACATGACTTGAATTAACCTGTAAATTTAGTAGGGATGAGTACCATAAATAATACTTAGTAGGAAACACTTAACTAAATGATAAAAAAAAAAGTTTTCTAAAAATGCAAACTTTGGTTATATGTGTCACCTTCAATTGCAAAGCGAACCAGTGATTAGTCCACTTACTATTAGGTTTTGATAACTCATTTCAAGAAACAAAAATCATCTCTTCATCTCTTATTTGAACCACTAAATGGTGCTTCCATTCTTTCATGAGAAACACAATAACACGTTTAATACAAATCGAAAACAAATAATTTTTACTTCACTTACAAAAGTGCGAAAACACCCTACCTCAAATGCTTGGAGTTTGAATAACCTTTTGTGTCCAATTTGTAATAAAATGCCACGTACTTTTAGCCTCTCCTTAGAAAATTTTCAGGTTCAAAGTGCCTTTGGTCTATAGAAAAATGGCAAAATAAATTTATGCATAGGTATAAAAGTTTGGGAGGGAAAACATGGCTTTTGGGAGTTGTAGGAGGTTATGGTTTTAAATTGCAAATGGGTGGCGGTTGGTAGTTAATTAAATGGGAATTATTAAGGGAGGTTAAGGCAAGTGGGTCGTATGGGATGCCTTAGTGGAGGAAAACCGTGAGTGAGAAGAATTCAAAATAGTGGGATTGAATTCGGGATTATTTGGTACAATATAATTGGTGTATTTAATAAAATATAAGCACTTAACATGGACAACAATTAATAATAAGTGTGTCGGCACAAATAACGTAATCAAATCAAATAAAAATTTGTCGTTTAAAAGAAATTCGATACCTTACAATTTTTTTTTTAAAAAAATAAGTGCACGAAACTTTAATATCATGACCCAAAACTTTAAATTGAACTCTTAGGAAGTGTGCTATGTCCTAAATTATATTTCGATTTATAAAAGAAAATTTCTTTTAAAAAGAAACACAAGATTTACCTAGCTAACCGATTTTGCAACATACTCATGAAATCCCAAGTAACTCCCAAGTATCTCAGAATCCACTTTACTATATCCCAATGCCATTTACTTGAATTGCTCATATATCTACTCACAACTCCTACTGCATGTGCTATGTACGATCTTGTACACACCATGTCATACATAAGATTGCCAATAGTGTAGGCTCACTTCTGCTTTGTAGAGGGTGATTGCTCATTCGATAGCTTGAACTGACTAGCCAAAGGAATACTAACCGATTTTGCAACATCCATCTTGAACCTACTTAGCATCTTATTCACATACTCTTCTTGTGACAATTTCAAGACATCATTGTCCCTAGTAATTCTCATCCCAAGAATTTGCTTTGCAACACTCTTAAGTCCTTTATTGCAATATTCTTTGATAACTCTTTTTCAACTTATCTATTTCTTGCTTGCAAGTACCTGCAATTAACATGCCATCAATATATAGCTACAAAATAATATAGGACTTACCAAGGTTCTTTACATAATAGCAATGATCCCCCTGACACATTCTAAAGCCTACACTCATAAAACTATCAAACTCTTGTACCATTGTTTGGAGCTTACTGAAGACCATATAAACTCTTTTGAAGTTTGCACACCATTTTCTCCTTCTTTCGGTACATCAAAACCTTATGGTTGCATCATATAAATTTCTTCCACCAAATCACCATGAAGAAATGCTCTCTTTACATCAAACTGCTCTAGTTGCAAGTCTTCCTTTACCATTAATTAGAGTACTATCCTAATTGTGGTTAATTTCACCACATCATATTATGACATAAAAACATCATATTTATTCTCCAAAAAATTGACCCATACCTTTCTGCTTGAGTCATCAATAAATGTTACATAATAATTGGAACCACCAAGGGAAGTAACAGTTGAAGGTCATCATACAACTCCTATTTTGTAGCTTTTGGCTCCCTAGCAATTTTATAGAAACAACCTTTTTCTACATCTCGAAAATACAGCTTTCACACAAACTATGTTCAACAGATTTCAACCCCGATTGCTTTACTTTAGATTGAAGCACTTTGGTTCCCTTCTCACTCATGTGTCCCAACATACAATGCGACAAATCAGAACTAAAACTGAATCAACAACTACAGTGCTTTCTCTACAATTGGAAGTGATGTAAAGAGTTCCATATTTATTTCGTTGAGCAACAACCATGGCTCCCTTAATAACTTTTCAAGCATTAGCACCGAACACATTATGACCTTCATCATCAAATTGTCCAACTAAGATCAAATTACGCATGAGTTTAGTTACACGCTTCACCTTATGAATTTTCCACTCAAACTCGTTTGTCATCCTCAAACTGACATCACCAATACCAATAACAACCATAGGTTCTCCATCAGCAAGACATACATTTCCATAATTCCCAAAAGCATAGTTTTTCGTAGTCTCATGATGTGCAGTAGTATGAAAAGAAGGTCCTGAATCCATCACCCAAGAATCAGTAGGATTGTCATTGACAAGAGTAAAGCATCCTGTACCTCTTTAGTCACCGCATTAGCTCTATTGTTATTCTTTTCTTCATTCTTCTTTGGTGCTCTACAATTCTTCTTCATGTGACCAGTCTCGCCATAGTTCCAGCATTCTACATTCTTTCTAGAGCTGAACTTGCTTCTATCATTCCTCCACTTCCCACCATTGATTTTTTTCTGGAAACCATTTATGTATTCTCGATATTAAAGGCAAAACTCGATATTGAGACTTCTTTAGAATCTTTTCTACAGACTTTTTCAGCAAGAATAATTTCAAGAACATCACTGAATTTCAATTTCGCATTGCCTATGGAGTTACTGGACGTAACTTTCATAGGCTCCCAACTATTCGATAGTGATGTGAATAGAATTAGGGCATAGACCTTGTCATTAAATTCAATCTCGTCTGACACCTGTTGATTGATTATTGTATCCAAATTATTGAGATGTTCTACTTTTGGAGCACCTTCCGCTATCTTTAAATTAAATAATTTTTTCATTATATTTACCTTGTATATGCTAACAACTTCTCATACATATCGGAAAGTACTTTATCAATTCTGTCGTGACTTTTTCCATCGCCACATTGTAACTAACGTACTTCAACAGTATCAATCAAATAATACCCAATACCTGACGATCAAGTAGTTTCCATTCATCATCCTTCTGACTTTTCATTTAGAAGTGAATGGTGCAATTTTTTTTACTGTAGAGACAATCCTTGATCTGCATCCTCAAAAGCGCAAAATCCATAACATCAAACTTGCAGATTCGAAGCGACATTCCTTCTTCGGCTGTCATTGCTCTCAATCAAAACCAAAAACTCTGATACTAACTATTGAGAATCAAAAATCCTAATTATGTTCCATCAAGAGCAATCAATTCGATGAAAGAAAAATAAACAATCAAGAACATATAAGATTTGTAGAGGTTCACTTCAATTTGAGATTATCTCTTCTCCCTCCGTTGCAGTAATTCACTATGATATAAAGAAAAGCTTACAAAAGAAAATCACACACCTATCTTTTGTAACCTCTTTTTCTTTCTCTATTTGATGGTTATGGAAACCTAAGGAGGGCTTCCTATTTATAAGATAAAATAGGGTAAAACTAAATTTTACAAGGACTCCAACTCCTTAATAGAATTTTACAAGAATTAGGCTACACAAATTAACATTTCATGTACATGAAAAATACATAGAATAATTTTGAGAGAGGAATTAAGGAGTTGAAATTAATAAATACAATGAATCATTATATTATCTAGATCTTAGCACAAGACAATTTGAACGAAGTTTGACAGATAATCCCTTTAGATGCATTTTCCGATGAAATAGATTGACGATATCTCATATACTAGCCTTATATGCTCTAACTTAAATTGACCTCATAGAAGGTTAATTCATTAAACTTATATTTTATATATCTACAGTACACGTGAAGCACGTGACATTTGATTCCAAGATAAAAAATTTCAAAAGAAAAAAGGAGCAAATGGTAAAGATGGTCCCACTAAGAAGTGCATACTCTTTAAGAGTACATAGATATTGCTAATTGTAAATTCCAAAAAAGGTTTAGGTATCTGAAATATTGAAAATTGAATCAAAAGGAAAAACTTAATTGACTACTCTTTTGTCTTTATATTATGAATAATAACCAACCAAACCCTTTATAAATAGTCAATTAACATTCATAAAAATGTGTCTCATTCAACACACTTTTGTAAGTGCGTATTCATTAGAGCTGTGCTATCAATGACGAAAACCAATGAAATCATTTTTAAATAGTCACGTAACACTTATAAAATTGTCTCATTTGAAATTTTGCAGAACATTGATTTTTAATACTTATACCCTTTCAATAACCTTTTTCTTCAGGAACAATGAATGCACAACATATGCACGGCATATTTACTACACATGCATGTTCTTTTGTTTCTGTCTCTTCTCTAACTTTTTTGCAAAGAGGAAATCACATATTAACAGGTATCACGTTTTCCAATTCAAAAATCAGGTATGAAGTTTATTTAACCAAAAAATAGGTATTAATTGAATTATTAATAATATTATAAAATTTATCCACCCACCCCAATCGCACTTACAAAACCTAAATTATTTCTCCCATCTCCATCTTCAACACAATCTCACTGACCATCCAAGCCCCGCCACCGATCCCGCCTATCAACACCCATCCGCCACTTTATCAAACAATACCAACCACTATCAACATTTCCGTCCACCACTTCCCCACCCCATATTATCACCACCATCGACTGCCTCCTTCTATTCTCTACCACCAGTCGCGCCACCCACAACCACAATCAACAGCCGTCGCCTGCCACTGTAAAATCACCGTTCGGTCCAATAAATGCCTCACCATCGTCGGCCTATGTTCGGTAAAATTTCGTAAGTGTACGGGATCGTTGACAAGTAATACATAGTGTGTTATGAATATCGTCCCACGAGGAATAAAATTCAATTTTAGTATACTAGTCACTACAAAATGAGTGTAACACAAAAGAGATTGATTGTCGATTTTTATACTAAATTTAACTACAAAAGCAATAAAAATTGGTTTTTATCAAATACGAGATGAATGAATTGGATTTTCAATTCCACCTATTGATGTCTAGTTCTAATTTTCAACTTATTTTAATTAGTATGATTAGCTTGTTCGTAACGATCGATAATCCGATAATACTTAATATTCATTTCCAAGATATATCAAACCTATGTTTCACATGACCTGATCCTATTCCTAATTTGAATTCATATGAAAAGCATGCATTTAATCATAGGATTATCACACACGATCGCACACACCATAAATATTATTCATAATATTTATTTTTCGTGTGTTAAAAATGCAGTTTTTTATCTATTGTGAGTTTTCAACGCTACAAATAAGCAACTTATATGTCCCAACGATGCACACGCGTTAAAACAAACATAATTAATACATATGAAATCATAAACACAAGAATTAACTAAAAATGATGTGTCTTGAATTAAAAACTAAAAATCAATAAGTTTTGTCATCCATCTAATACATAAAAAATATGTAGCCTAACATTGTCATATGAAAATTATACAAAAGAATAAGAACACATATCACCCGAGACTAAGAAACTTGAAAAGAACGTGAAAACTTCAATTATTCGCTTGAAACTTGACCCAAAAGATGCAATCCCACTCCTTGAATGGAAAAACCTGTCTTTTTCTTGCTCTACTATGATAAAAATCTCCCCCCTCTTGTTCTGAACGTGCTCTTCAATTTATAAGTTGTCAAAAAGATTGTATTGAATTATTGCCAAAATGAAAAAAGGAAAATTAGTTTTTTTTTACCATTTTGTGATGAGGTACGTGCCTAGGCATAGCGAGGGTGCCCCTAGCCTACAATTTTTCTAGAAATATTATATTTCCAATTTGAACATTTGATATGCCAAAAATGGGTTTCAATTTGAGACTGAAATCGGGAGCATAACTTTTTCGGCTAGAAATTGATCTGTGATATTACTTTGACTATATTTCACCATTTTGACTTCATTTCTCATTCAATTGATCTCTAGCACATCTCATATCTTTATCTTGAAGTCCGATACAACTTTTTAGTATTTGTACTTTAGTACTTTTAAAATGGGTTAAAAATCTAATTCAAAGGGCTACAATTCTTCTTGAAACATTATTTTTCCAATTTGAACATTATTTATGCCAAAATTGGTCTCACTCTGAGGCTGAAAATTTCAAGCATAACTTTTTCTGTTGGAAATTGATGTGTGATAAATATTTGACTATATTTAACCTGACTTCATTTTTCATCCAATTGACCCATATCACATCTCAAATCTTTATCCTGAAGTCGGATACAACTTTTGAGTATTTGCATTTTAGTCCATGAACTTTGAATCTTCCACAATTTAGCTAATTTTCACCCTTTTTTCTCCAATATTTGGTTATTTCTTCCGATTCTTCATGCAATCACAGAGTCTTACCTATTAAACACAACATAACACAAATTTGACCATATTTTGTCAAAAGAACATTAAAATGCGAATAAGTATAGAAAATACACTTATCAGCCGACACCCATTCAATAGCGGGTGATCACACATAGCATCGTCAACCTAAAACCATTCACATCAGTTCGACCATATCTCATGTCGCTTTCGCCACGTTACCATCATAGTTAACTGAATACCCAACCCAAACCACTTATTCTTCATCTGTGTCTGCTGTTCCAAAAGCTCAGTGTCGGGATCTGTTTCTGCCTTTTCCCTTTTCAGCCTCTATTTTCAACTTCTCCTGTTATGAAATATAGTCATAACTTTTGTCATCGTCCTGTCCCAAATCTCACTGGAACCTTCATTTGGTTTGTTCAGTGGTACATAATGGCGCATCTGACTGGAGTAGGACCATTGTTATGGTGTGTTCAGACAGGCGGTGGCGACGGTGTGTAGGAGGATGGTGATGTTGGATCTAAGGTACTAGTGAAGTTTGGTAACTGTGGATCTGAGGTGCGTTCGTGTAGGTGGTGGTGTGTAGGAGATGGTGATGGTGACTCAAAATTTGTTTACAAGTCAGGGGTCATCGTGCGTAAGTCATAGATAAATGTTTTAGGTCACCATAAGTAGGCCGTAGATTAATGTCGACATGTCACATATCAATATTCATAGGTTATAGATCAATTTAATTGGTCACATATCAATGTCTACATGTTACACATCAATTTAATTGGTCACAGATCAATGTCCACGAGTCACAAATCAATTAAAACTGGTCATATATCAATGTACATAAGGTCACATGTAACATGTCATATGTAAAAGTGCATAGTTCATGGGTCACAAATTCAAGAGATTTGGTCACATGCCATTAATTTCTCCTCCATCAATTATTCAAACTAGTCAAATTCAATTAACCAAATTTCAAGTGTGAGAATTGAAGTTATTTGCTTTGGTAAGTATTCTATAAATTACACCGGGGTTGTTTTTCAATTTAAAAAAATAGATTTAAATTACACCAGCATTGCTGAGTTGTTGCTGAAGAAGAAGATTAGTTGTTGGGATGCTCAGTTGATGTTCACAAATCCAACGAACACTATGTTTCTTCCTACTATCTTAGTCGACGATGCTTAGATTCTATCTTTCCTCCGATGAAATTATTTGGATGTTGATAACTGTGATGGTAGATATCAGCGGGTGGATGCCAATGACTGCAAGAGAGGATGGCGGCGGGCGGGTGTACTAGGGTGGGGCGGGGATTTGGTGCGGGTGCAGTGGGGTGGGTCGATTAATTAATTTGATAATTTTATTATTTAAAATTAAAATATTGAATTAACACCTGACTTTTGAAATTTTAAACTTAAATCTCTAGAAATTGAACTGGTGCATGCTTAATACCTTATTTCTGTTTTATTTATTTATTTTTATTTTTATTCTTTTCAAATTTATAAAAAATCAGAGTGGAATCCAATAGAATGCTAGGACTTCTCAAAGCAGCATCACTGGAATGATCTAGTCCAGAAATTTACTAATAAATAGTTTTACCCTGCTAAAGTTGCAAAATTAAAGCATGGCATCTTCACATTTAAGCAAATTGATTTGGTTTTTGATTTTTCTTGAAGTCCACCTAAGTACTCCTCATCTTCAAGTCTCCTCCAGCACCAACATATAAATCAGCAACCCCATTATTCTCAAAATAAAAACCTCCGAATCAGATTAAATATTCTCGAGAAAATCCTCCATGCTCATAGACTAGAAAGCCTCACTGTGATCAGAGCGGAGATTGGTAAAAGAATTGTAATAGGGTACTTGGCATATCATGATTGGGAAGTGATGTAGATGCCATCATCACCTTTGACGAAGACAACTATGTATGTACAATTGCCCACCAATTTTCTAGGACTTCAACCATATTTTCTCCATTTTGCAAATTGAAATATTTTAAGTCAGACAGTAATATTGAGAGAGCATGAGCCTTGTAAAAACAGTTCGAATTTATCCTAGAAATGTGTAGATATAAATAGGATAGATACAGAAAGAGAAAGTGAAAAAGGGTAAAGAGAGAGCACTAAAAGTAGTTTGCTGGAGTGGATAAAAGAAGCTTGGTGGGACAGAAATTTGAACTAAGCTATTGGATTGGAAATCGACGGTTGAATGATAGTGTGATTGTGTATATCGAAAATGATGCATTAGACAATATTGATAATGATGTAATTATATGATGATGAAGACGTATGCAATATTTAGAGTAATGTATTGAATTATTATCATCAACGTTATGTTTCTTGACAAAAAAATTAACTTAATTTTTCCCTCTACAATGAAGAATGTCCGACTTGGCCATTGTATCCGTAGCAGTGATTTGAGATTAATTTCTCAAGAGTAGGAAACCGAGGTATGAATTGTGATAAGTGTATTTTGTACACTTATTTAGGTCATTAAATTAGAGTATTTGTTAGTGATTTAGATGAATTATAGTTTATTTTGTGTTAATTATGTTTGTTAGGTTGAATTTAGTGGAATTGGAAGAAAGAAACGAAAAATAGGCAAAAATGAAGGAAATCTAAAGTTTGGGAATCAAAGTGTAAACATTTAATAGTGGATTCGGATCACAAAACAATGATTGAAGATCATATAGGATCAATTGGATGCATTTAGAGGTCAACGGAGTGAATATAGTTGAAATATTTTCAAGAATCAATTTTCAACCAAAGAAGTTGTGCTCCGAATTTTTAGCCTCAACTTGAGACCCTTTTTCGGATAGAAAAATTTCGAATTAGAAAAATTGTATTTCAAAAAGAATTGTAGTTCTTTGAGTTATCTTTCAAACGGACTTTGAATTGTCTCAATTGGGTATCGGGAGAGAAAGTTACGACCAAAATATAAAAGACTACTTAGGGACGAAGCGAACAAAACCGGCGCACGCGCAAGACACAAAATTTTTGACCTGAGAGCCATTTGGGTCAATGGCGTGCACCGTGGTTTTGCCTGTACGCATGCATGTGCATTTATTTACAGATGAATCAATAGTTTCCTTTCATCATTCGAACTCTTTTGGAACCCAAATTGGATGCGATTTTAACCTATTTTCTGGCTCTTATATATAAATAGAGAACAATGGCTAAACATTGAAAAACCATCTTTTACCTCTTCATACAGAATAATATTATCAAGAATAAGAGGCCAATTGCAATATTTTGGGAGATGAGATCAAGTTTTAGCAAGGAATTGAAGCAAATTATATCAAGATTTTAAAGAATTCAACATTGGACTTGAAGATCAACATCTTTTGAATTATTTCATGATCCGAGTGATATTTTTCTATTATTCTTTTTGTAATTTATATATTAACCTTAAACTAGATCCCTTTTTGTATTGGATAAACATGAACCCTATTTGTTATTATTTTAATTTAAGACTAGTAATTTAATTTATTTCTTACGTTTCTTGATTATTTGCATATCCTTTAAATTCAAAACTAGTAATTTAATTTATTTCTTGCGTTTCTTGCTTAATTTTGCATACTCATTGCATTATTTAATTGATTGGCTACCAAATACTTAAATTAATTGCTTGTTGTAGTGTTCGTAGACTCACAATAAGTTTAGAACGTGTCAAAATTAACATATGTGCACTAGATGTTAGGAATAACATTTATCACGTGTGCAATCGTATCGATAATCTAAACTTTAATGCATTCTAATCATTCGAATTCGGGTTAGGAATAGATTTGAGTAATGGTTAGGATATATTTAATTAGTCTTGAAAAATAAATTTATATATCATAACTTCATCGGTTGTCAGAACGCGTGAATGAAACTAGATTATACATCAAGAATTGAANGAGTAATGGTTAGGATATATTTAATTAGTCTTGAAAAATAAATTTATATATCATAACTTCATCGGTTGTCAGAACGCGTGAATGAAACTAGATTATACATCAAGAATTGAAATAGATAGCAATAGGTGGATTTGAAATCCAATATAATAATTCACAATTTAATACAAACACTTATACCGCTTTACTAGATCAATTTAGAATAATCATAAAATCAAAATCCCATTTGTTTACATAATTCGAATTCCATACAAAACTAGTAAATTTGAATTGAATTTATTGCTTATGGAATGATACTCTCAACTTTGATAAATCAAAGATCCCGTACGCTTGTGGGTTTCGCATAAACAGATTGCAAAAGAAACGAGATTATTAAATCAATTTTGGGGTGTTTGGTTGTGGGGATAAGCTGTTTAAAGAGAATTAGTAGAATAAATCTTGACCATTAGATTATTTTGAATTACTTTTCAGTTTTCTTTGTCAAATTTCATTGTAGGCTGAACGGTCCAAATTAGGTTTATTACGTAATTGTCACCAAAATCCAGTTCATAAGTGAAGTGGACTTGCTGGTGCTAACAGGATATGTAGGCAATTTACAGAAATTTTTTTAATAGTGTATATTATTGACATCATTTTATATTAGATTTATAAAATACTCGAACGCACTATCATGTTGATAGATTATCTCTATACTAATACCAAATACTTGCAATCCAATTGTGAAACTCATAATCTCTTTTGATAATTAAATTCCAATTGCTACAATATTATGAGTTGGATTCATCATGAGAAAAAAACTATAAAAAGGATGCTATCATCTTAAAGAATTGTCACTATAAAAGGCCTCCTAAAATCTTAAATCAATGCACCAATCATTTTACAACCTAAAATATAGTATCATGATGAAAAGTCTCTTTTTATTTCTCATTCTATTGGGTTGCAGCAACCTTTCCCACGCAACCCGTTGTTATATCACTTTGAAATATGAGATGTATGTCATCAATAACTTGCCACCTGGATCTAAATTGTCGGTGCATTGTGCATCTAAAGATGATGATCTTGGGTATCATACTCTTACTAATAATCAACAATTTCACTGGGAGTTTTGTGATAGTTTCTTTAGAAATACATTGTTTTTTTGCACTCTTGGATGGGGTTCAAAGAAGCGAAGTTTCGATGCTTTTAGGTCAAAATGGGGAGAAACCGAATGCAAATTGGATTCTTGCTTTTGGACAGCAAAGAGTGATGGCATCTATCTTCATGGCGTGTGGGGAGGAGAGTCCAAAAAATATGACTGGCAATAAGAAATATTAATGTATCATTCAATATATGCATTATGCATTTATGATTCAATAATAATTACTTTATGGTTTAGTTTTTGTACTTTAAGTTCAAAGTTTAGATACTGTTCTACAATTTTTATGGAGGATTTTCAATCAAATATAGGGCAACATTCTTGCCAACCAACTTATTGACCAAGCTAAAGAACTTTGTAGGAGCATTTGAGCAGATATTGTCTTTAACAGCTCTCTAACAAGCTTCTAAAAATTCTCCAAAGTGAATCTCATCTACCAGATGTTGGTGCAATGAATGACTAATGTTAACCAGAAAACCTAGTCAAAAACAAAAGGAACTATCTTTCTCTTTGCCAATCGGTCTCCATGGAAAGCCACAGCCCACAAATCGACACTCCATTACAATAAATAACTTTTAGGGTGTTCGATATTTCCCTATGTAGCTTAGTACATTTCATATAAAAATTATACAAATGAAAAATTGTGTGTACGAGGATGCCATTGATCCAAATGCCTACACTTCTTGGTAAGGTTGGAATCTTCGAGACTAGATTTAATTAGCCAATCTTTATTTTAATATTAATGCGAAGCAGTCTCAATGGGATGAGAATTTGCAAACGGAGATCAATATGCTTTGTGATGTTGCTCAGCCATGGATCCTTGTTATTGGATTTATCAGTAACCTACTTTGCAAGGTTGTCCTTGCGAATTCTCGGGGTCCTAACCACATTTACCTAATACTAATTAAACTTCAATCAAGACGACGCTTACATAGCGGCTAGGTTTAGAGGAAGTTATATTTGTTCATCAGTTACAGTAATACAAAAATTTTTTATTTGGAAAATAGTAATAATAAAAGTTTTCTTTTTTGTCTATAGAAAGATGCCTGAATGATTATTAAAATTTTTTCCTAAAAAGAGTTTTTATGAATATAATCAAAATTCCTAAAAAACCTCCTCGGATCCAAATTTCTTCAATTCCCCCAGATACCATTTTATTGGAACGATATTAAGTGACTTCTTATCAATAGATTACATTCCTAAAAAAACTTCCTAATATGGGGAGTTAGGAATGGTCTACTGATTCTAAAATGTAAGAAAATTTCTCAAATATTCTAATAAATGGAATGTATAATTTTCCACACTTCAACCAGTTAGTTTGAACAATAAAGTTAGCTGAGTGATGTTATGTTGATACACATAGGTTATTTATAGAAAATTATAAGAATCCATTTCAAATTTAGACACATAAAATCCTATTACAGGGTGGAATCATTAAGAATCCATTTCATTTAATGTACGATTATAGAATTTATTAATGATGCCTATTATTTAGTATCAGTTATGTCACCTAAACTAATGTTTTAATACCACTAATGCTAAATAGCATTACTTGTATAGTATGATACAATCAACATATAATTATTTAATAATTCTACAAATGTTTATTAGTTTCTCCATATATCTTGGACTATATAAATGACGTATTTTTACTAGTTTTCATCTGGCTAGATTGTGACTATATGGATACTTTATACTTCCAATAGGATTTGGAATTTCATAATTTCTTTTGTTAATTAAATTCCAATTGCTACAATGCATATTTTCTTGGGTTCACATTGTAGTTTGACCAACTCATTATCATAACCTAACCAAAGAACTATAAAAACGAGAGTACCATCTTGAAGAAGCATCAAATATCACAGTTACCAACATGAATCGTACCATGACATCTAATATCCTTGTATATATTCTCATCCTATTAGTCAACCTTCTGGAGGCTAACTCATGTCTTAGTACCCCCTAATTACCTGGTCTTTGTTGTCAACGTTGTTCTAATTCTAAAGAGAGAAGAACTCGGGATGACATTATTTAACAACTAGGAAATGGTGCAAATTAGAAGCCGACCATGAAGAGGCACATAGACTCTTTCTGTCTTGATTTTTACTTGATTAAGTGGAGCTATAAAGCTGCTGGAATCAACCTCTGTCCGCAGTCTGCAAACATGCAGGAAATTGAATTTTTCAAATGAGCCGATGCCTCCTTTCATGAAATAAGTTGCGTTTTTCATATCGTAAGCGTACAATATCGTAACAAGTAATATTGTGAACATTTGAGTTCGGATTGTCATTCTCATGAGGACTATACTTAAATGCTTAATTTATTATTTTTAACTTCTATTTGATGAAAAACAAAGAATTGTGATTTGGTGATTGTTTTTCTATTTATATTTACTAATTGAAAATATCAAAATTGCAAGCAAAGATCGATTGAAAATATAAATATGGAATAAATATTAGGGCATAACAATTTCATTTATTAATTACCTTTAATTTTTAATTTAAGATTTACAACCAGTGTTGGATCAAATTCTTCCACTGTATTCAATTTACCCATCTCGAGTTGTGATTGAGCCAATTTAACTAATTCAATCACATATCTCTATGTGAATCAATTTAGTTAAACGCAATATCAGTTCTAAGAATTCATATAACGACCACAATAATTAAAATAGGTACCTCTACACGTTATACTAAATTAGTGAATTTTAATATGTGGTCTAAATTTAAAACTCACCTTTCGACTTGTAAAAGATTTACAAAATTATTGAATTAATGATCAATTAATTTAAAGCATTAAGTACATAATTAAAATAAATACATAAATAATGAAAGAACTTGAATTTTGAATAAAATAAATAAAGGGCCTTAAAATGTTATATTGTTTGCCCTAATGAAAAACTTAGCCACTCACAATAATGGAATAAAATAACAAGTTTTGCATTAAGTACATCATCGGGCTTTGAATTGATATGTGGAGAAGTAGATTAATTATCGTGCATCAACTTCATCTTCTTGCCTCCAATTTTCATTCCAAACCCTAGCTCTTGATTTGTTGTTTTTCTCTCGAATTCTTCAAGTTGTATCTTATGCCTCTCAATGTGTGGATCTCCCTAAAAGCGCCTCATTTCTTATATTTATACTTCTCCTCAAGTTTGTGCAGGATGTAGAGTTTTTATTGGATTCAAAACGAGCAAAAAAAGAGCCCTAGATACATCCGGCAGCACCTTAGCACCAGGAGAGTGGCGTTGTGGCACCACAACTCTGTATTGTGCAATTTGGTGGTGCTTTTCAGGTAAAAATAGCACTGCACTTCTTTTAGTATTTTTATCATAATTTTATTTTTCGATATCCGATTGAGGCGATTCAAAATGGATTATAATGATAACTCAAAGAGATACAACATTACTAGAAATAGTTTTTTTTTTTTCAATCCAAACGTTTACTAGGTCAAAAATGGGTATAAATCTCGGGCTAAAAATCAGGAGCATACTTGTGAGGTTGAAAATTGATTTGTGAAAATATTTTATTCATATTTCACTCATTTTTGACTTCTAATTATATCAAGTTGACCTCTAGCATTCTCGAATCTTCTTTACAAGGTTCGACACAACTTTTGAGTGTTTACACTTTAGTTTCAAAACTTTGGATCTTGCCCATTTTCGCCAATTTTCACTTCTTTCTTTCAATTTTAGTTCCATTCATCGAGTTACCTAATAACACATTATATAATAAATTGGGCTATAATTTCATCAAAAGAACTACAGAAAGTCCATATTTCAGAGCATGAATAAGTGTATAAGATACACTTATCAGATAACAAACCTCACGTGTATGGCTTGTTTTAATGCCTATATATATGGCTTTGAGGATAGGAAAAAATAAAATTAAAACAAGAACGTACAAGATTCCTCCAATTTTGAAACCCTAAAGAAATTCAGTTTTCTAGATGATCACTGGTTTGAAACCAATTTTAGTTTATATGCATGCTCTGAAAGGATTTCAAAATTACTTCTAGATGATAAAAAGTGTATTCTATGTTAGGTTCCAATTTTTGCAACATCAAAGAATCATTTATCATTTTCAATTTATAGAATAATTTATTTATCTTTATTAGAGATGATCTGTCTATGTAACACATGTTTTTAAAAAATGATAATGACAATTAAATGTATGCATATGAAATCCACTTAATTGATCTTATGATCACGTGGTGATATCTTTAACGAAGATAAACAACACTACTCCAATTTATGTGAATGCTCTAAAATTACTTTCCTTTATATTATTTATTCATTTGACTTGACTAATTTAATTGAGTACAACGTATTGAAATTGAAACAAGCTGTATAATCCGCATTATGATGGTCGCATACATAGCGATATCATAGCAAGTAAATCCATACCCTGCACAAAATGAAGCCCTTAGAAAATGGTTCGATTTCACAATTTTCATTGCATGATGGTATTAACTTTGCCTATTGAAAAGCACAAATTAGAGACTACCATTGCTCCTTAGATGAGAGAATACAAAATGATGTTGAAATAAAAAAAGGCCACAAGGATTAAACAACAATGACAGCAACTAGAAGCCAACAGTTTGCTGACAGCTAAACAAATCCATATATTTTAGAACCGACCATTACGAAATGAAATTAGATTTATGAACCAAAGAGAACAAGACATGCTATTGCACAGAAGAACATGCATACAAATAGACACACAGACATTATTATACATGTGAAGATTTTCCTCTCTCCAACGATTACAAACACATACTTGCGAAAATAAACGCAGAAATGGTAAAATATAAACCAAGAAAAGTAACAAGATTATGAACACGAAAGTTACTTGTTTCGGATGAAAATCGTACATCAAGGCAGGGTATTAATCCCTCAATCTACTATATTGGAAGATATTACACCCTAGTCACTTTACAAAAATCACCAGCACTCTCAACTCAATCGGGTTTTCTTTAGAAACTCACAGAAAGTTTTCTCCAACATTGTGTACAGAGCACCCTCTCTCAATCTTATTTTCTCTTAAAACAGAATACGATCATTTGCCTCTAGTTATCAGACCTTAATCCTATTTATAGACACAGGACCGAAGAGCTTTACAAGCAATGTACAGTTAATTCTGTTACAACTAGAAAACAGTTAATTCTGTTACAATGACTGAGGCTGCAGTCTTTTATTTAGTTTGCATTAACAGCCTCATAGGCTCCAACTGATTGTAACTCACCTAACTGGTGAGTTTAACAACCGAGTCAAGAGTCAATATCTTCTTTACAAATCTCCACCTTTGATTCTTGATGAGTATTGTTTAACTGAGATCGACTAAGAAGACCCCATGGATTGATGATCATCCAGCTTTTAACTTCAGCAAGTCCAATGCCTCGTGGAACTTGTTAACTGGAATTACATTGGTGAGCAAATCAGCAGGATTAACTTCAGTGGCAATCTTGACCACTTCAACTTGTTGAAATTATATCTCGCACAAAATGTAATCTGACGTCTATATGCTTCGATCGTTCGTGAAACATGCTATTCTTTGTCAAATGAATAGCATTTTGAGAATCACAAAAATTTCAACTTTCTTCTGCTTGTATCCAAGTTCATCAACCAAACCTTTAAGCCCTAATCATTCCTTACAGCTTCAGTTAGAGCAATATATTCTGCCTCAGTGGTAGAAAGAGCTATCACATCTTGCAAACTTGATTTCCAGCTCACAGTGTTGCCTCCAACTGTAAAAATGTATCCTGAGAGAGACCTTCGTTTGTCTAAGTCACCAGCATAGTCTGAATCACAAAATCCCTTCACTGCCTTTTGATTCATCATTAGTTGGAGTAAGATAGTTTCAAATTAAAAGTACCTTCGAGGTATCTAATTAGCCATCTTACTGCTTGCCAATGTTCTCTATCTGGGCTGCTCATAAACCTGCTGACAAGACCAACTTCATAAGCTAAATCAGGTCTCGTACTCACCATTGCATACACGATGCTTCCAACAGCATTTGAGTAAGGAACACTTTTCATATGAGCTTCCTCAATTTCTGATTCAGCATCTTTTACAGAGGTTTATTTGAAATGTGCTCCAATAGTTGTACTTACAGCTTTAGCATGCTGTAAATTGAAGACAATTACAACACTCATTTGTTCCTATCTCATGTAATCTCCATGCCAAGTGTTAGGTTTTGATAGTCACTACACCAAAAAACATATTTTGCAGCGGCCAAAAAAGGTTGCGGTAGACCTTTTGCAGTGTTTTAGCGTGTGTTGCGAGGTTCGGTGTTGCTATTGAGGGAAGACTTTTTGCAATGTTTATTCACCGCTGCGAAAAACCTTTCGCAGCGTTTTTTAAACGTTGCAGTAGACCTTTTTGCAGCGTTTTTTAAACGTTGCGAGAAACCCTTTTGCAACGTTTTTGAAACGTTGTCGTAGACTCTTTTGCAGCGTTTTTTCAACGTTGCGGTAGACCCTTTTGCAACGTTTTTCCAACATTGCCCTTTTTTTTATATATATATATATATGATAATTGACTGACAAAATTGAAAATGGCACTTTGTGAACAAATTTTGGAATTGTATAAAAAATTGATAATTTCATTACAAATTTTTGAATTAATACAACATTAGAATGTGATACAATATCCCTTTAACAACATTTTCTAAATGTTGTCGTATCATTTTACAGTTTTTTTTAAAAAAATTTGCATAATAAAATTTTTTGCATAATTTTACAGTTTTTTTAAAATATTTTTTATGAAAGCTCACAAAAATAATACTGAAGCACTAGTATACATGCAAAAGTTCCAGGAAATAAATAAAAATAAAAACACGAAATGACAACGTACGAAGGTTAGTTTGTTTTACAGCTACATGGCAATTATGCAAGGAGTTATAGAAAGTAAGAAATGGGAAAAAAGAATAATCAAAAGGAGAGGAACAACTGAAAAGAGCAGGACTCAAAGCCGACTTCCACCATCTTAATTTCTACAAGACATCGTTGAAACTTGAAATGATCATTACGGCCATGTCACCTCGGCCTATGAAATAAGTAGAATGTTTTACTTTACTCAGTCTTATCTTCCTCAGGATCTCCATGGGATAAACATTGCCACTTTCTGCTGATCTGAGTTCAGGAGGACTCCTAAGATCTTTTGAGGTCAGTAGGGATGGTTTAATGAGTGTTAAAGAATCTTCTTTGTCAAACTCTTCACTTGCATTGTCGGAGTAAGCATATCTGTTATTAAACAAAAGAACAGAAAAATAAATTTGAAATATATCTTTGGAAACATTGCTCACTGCTACCATATGATCACCAGCAGTAACTTTGGGAAATTGACCATTAACATTGAAATTGGACTCGACCAGGCACACATCCTATTTAACATTTATGATTTCCACAATTGATGGTGAAGAGGCAATAGTCAAGGTCAATTCCATCTGGAAGTGAGTATAACAATTACTTGCACCTAAAAATAATATAAGTTAGGGATGGTGCTAGCCTCGGTAC
>CAIGRN010139694.1:0-17468 GCA_903798345.1 Fraxinus anomala
GATCATTGTTTGATTCATCATGTTGCTGTTTTTAATCTTGGTGTCTTCTCCATTTCTTCTCATAGGGAAATAAATTCCCAACATTTATAACTGTCTTTTGTCGTGTACAGCTTACTTCAACGATGCACAGAGGCAGGCCACTAAAGATGCTGGCGTAATTGCTGGATTGAATGTAGCAAGAATTATCAATGAACCAACTGCGGCAGCCATTGCATATGGTTTGGACAAGAAAGGTGGTGAGAAGAACATTCTCGTTTTTGACCTCGGTGGTGGGACATTTGATGTTAGTAACTTGACCATTGATAATGGCGTTTTTGAGGTTCTTGCAACAAATGGAGACACACATTTGGTAAGGTATGTTATAATTTGAGTTCTATTGTACTGCTATTATCTGACGTCTGAGGTTATAAGCTAATAAATTGTTCTTTCAGGTGAGGATTTCGATCACAGGATCATGGATCACTTTATTAAGTTGATCAAGAAGAAGCACGGGAAGGACATTAGCAAGGACAACAGAGCACTTGGCAAGTTGTGGAGAGAATGTGAGCGCGCCAAGAGAGCTTTAAGCAATCAGCACCATGTTCGACTAGAGATTGAGTCTCTCTTTGATGGCATAGATTTCTCTGAACCACTTACCAGAGCTCGTTTGGAAGAATTGAACAATGATTTGTTGAGAAAGACAATGGGGCCTGTTAAGAAAGCCATGAAAGACGCCGGTTTGGAAAAGCACCAGATAGATGAAATTGTTCTTGTTGGTGGAAGCACAAGAATTCCGAAGGTTCAACAGCTTCTGAAGGATTATTTTGACGGGAAGGAACCGAACAAAGGCGTTAACCCAGACGAGGCAGTTGCTTATGGTGCTGCTATCTCTCTTTTCATCAGTTGCTTATTAGTTTTTGGGTTGAAATTTTTGTGACTAATTAGTGTATTATATTATCAGGTGTTCTTCTTTTGGATGTGACTCCACTTACCCTTGGTATTGAAACCATCGGCGGTGTCATGACCAAATTGATTCCTAGAAACAACGTAATTCCAACCAAAAAGTCCCAAGTTTTCACCACTTACGAGGATCAACAAACTGCTGTTTCCATTAAGGTATTCACCTTGGAATCTCAAAAAAAGTGAATGCTTCATCTTGCCTGTGTAAGAAATCACTGTAACGTGTATTAATGCTGTCGAACAGGTGTTTGAGGGCGAACGAAGTCTTACAAAGCACTGCAGGCTGCTAGGGACTGTTGATCTAACAGGAATAGCTCCGGCCAAAAGGTTGTTACGTGACCATGCTCTTTCCTATAATTCTATTAAAGCTTAACTTTATTTGTGTTACTAAATCGATCTTGTTTGTTTGAACAGAGGAATTCCTCATATTGAAGTTACATTTGAAATCGACGTCGATGGCATTCTGAACGTCGACGCTGAAGACAAGGCTTCTAAACGATTCGAGAAGATCACAATCACAAATGACAAAGGTCGCTTGAGTCAGGAAGAGATTGATCGGATGGTCAAGGAGGCTGAGGAATTTGCCGAGGAAGACAAGAAAGTCAAAGAAAGAATTGATGCCTGCAACAGCCTTGAGACGTACATTTACAACATGAAAAGCCAAATCAACGATGAGGACAAGCTCGTCGACAAACTGGAGTTGGATGAAAAGGAGAAGATCGAGGCAGCAACTAAGGAGGCCCTTGAATGGATGGAGGACAATCAGAACTCCGAGAAGGAGGATTACGAGGAAAAGATGAAAGAAGTCGAGGATGTATGCAATCCAATTATCGCAGCCGTCTATCAAAGATCAGGTGGTGCCCTGGGTGGCAATTCAGACGACTACGACGATGAAAATGACGAGCTATAGGAGTTTTTTTCTTTATTTATTATTATTATTTTTTTAATTTCAAGAGATGTTAGTGTTAATAGGATATGTAATTTTATTTTCTTACATTTATTTCCTCCAACAGGAAAACTATACTTCATTTTTGGAAGATATGTATAGCAAGAATTTTTTTAAACTCAAATTAAGTTTTTATTCCTAATAGTTCAATCTCTGCTTAGTACTTATTTTGATTCAAACAAGTTAATTTCATTTCTTAACTATAAGTAATTTGACAGTAAATTAAGGTTAGTTAAGCCTATGTTTAAAAACTGTTTATAAACTTTCATAACTCACTTTTTGTCCACACATTTGGATCTAGTATCTATCTTTTGTTTTGCTAATGGAATTTTCTTAGATGATCAGACTGATGATTTTAGCGTAGGAATCTTACTGTTGAAAAAACCAATAAACCAGAAGCAGAGAACCTTGTTGATGATCTAATTCAGCAACCTTCAATCTCTTCATTGGACTTCAGCGTTCACTATTATAAGTTGAATGTAGTTGTAGAAGACTGTATAGAATCGACAAAGGACATTGAGCCAGCCAAGAAAATTATTAGGTTCCTTGGTCTCGAAATTTGGAGTGCTACTATTATAAGGCCAAAAGTTGTATTTAAGGAGAAAGTGATGGAGAACTGTTAGCACTAGTGTGATTCATTATAGTATTAAGGAGAACTAGTCGAACTCTTGCCTTGACTATTTCAATTTCTCTACATTATTTTCCTTCTAAATCTGTTTCTAGGTAAGTTCGAAATTCTGTCCGATTTTATGCTTACTAAAATGTTAGATTTTCAAATCTGATTTATGCTTTGTAGTTAGTTTATCAAACAAGTAACAGTAGCAGTTTGAAAAATTATTGGGAAAGGTTGGTCTCTTCTACCCGACCAACGGGTGAGCAGCTTTGTCAGTGGCCTACATGATTTCAGCAAGGCAGATGTTCAAGCAGGAAGGCCAAGAACGTTGGCGGATGCCGTCTTAATGAGTCGATGTTTTGTCTCAAAGAAGGGTAAACCTGTTTCCTTCCCCAAGATCTAATCTCAAAACATAAGTTACTTTATTTTTGCTTGTCAGTAAGAAAGAGTAGCTTATTTCTAGACCAGAAGGTTATTTCCTTTCTTGATTCATATAGGGTTTGGGCAAAAATATCCTAAACCTGTAGAATCGAACGGGAACCGAATCAAACATCCAGTTCGAGACGATTCTATTGAAAAAAAAAAAAATGGTTCACAGTCTTTCTTACTAGAACTTTTCCAATTTCCAGTTTTTTTTAAAGAAATTTCATAGTTGGGCCTATGTTATTTAGCTTTTTCTTTGAGCTGCTAATAGGCGTTCACGTTGTAATTTTGCTGGAAACTGATGCATACTAATTATTAACAGCTTTGTTGCATTATTTTTCTTTGTATTTTAATTCTTCGTAGTTTATCTCTAAAGTCTAGAGAGATCATTTTCCCTTCTTAAAAATGGTCAAATACCGATTTTTTTTTTTGGTATCAACTTACAGATTTTTGAATGGAAATTATCAAGAGGTTCTTTCATCGTATATGTGCACATTATTGAAAGGTTCGAAACCTTTGTTGCACATTTCCCTTAAAATAATGATGCATGTCCTCTTATTGCCATTTTGTAATTTTCCTTATTCAGCTGCCTCTGTGTAATTGATTCTTTTTTCTTATGGTAAAAAAATTCAAGATTTATTCAGGAATTATTGATTTCTTTGAGCTAATTTTTTCAAATATTGATAAATGAAACTTCTCCCTTTAACACTAACGCTATGTTTTAATGCCAACTCACATATCACTTGAATTAGCTAACATCGGATCTCCTGAGACCTTATCCGATCCATGAATGTGAATCATGTGATGATTGAAATTTTATATCGAGTGCAGATAAAAAAGTGGCACAAAAGGGGGCACAACTATGCAGCTCACGTGCCATTCTATAGTTGGCTATTGGTTTATACATTTAGTTCCAAAAAATCTGTATCAAGAAAAAAAAAATTTGAATGTAGATTACAATTTAAGGGCTCAACTTTTATAGTTTGATTTAAGTTTGAAAATCTCAAATTTGACTGTCCGACTTGTGACTAACTTTAAAGGGACTTTATTATCGCTCTATACAAACACTTTTATCCCCAAAAAAAGAAAAATGATGCATAGTATAATAAAGAAGAGGATATTAGGCCAGTGGTTCCATAGAGACAATGTTAAATTATTACAAGAAAAAGTACAAACAATTTATGTTGAATTATAAACAAGTAAGGAACGATTCAAACCTGAAAGCTCTACAGTCAATATTGACTAAATAAGCAGTTTGTCTCAAGAATTCAAAAAAGGAACAATAAAAAATAAGGTGGAAAGAAAATTTGCTTCAATAATGCCCAACGGTCTGATTTATTATATACATATTTGACTTATCTAATCAAACCTGCCTAGATGCTACCACAAAAAGGGGCAACAAAGGATTGTAAATCACATATTCTTCCTTCTTCTTCTTGATTATTATTATTATTTTTTTTTTCCCAAATCAAAGATCTATTAATGTGGGCCATTATGAGATAGATCACTGAAAGGTAACTTTATGAGATTGGATTTAAGAACTTAAAACATTGAGAAGTTCGATGGATTTGATTGAATAACTAGTTAGAATGTGATTAACCAGTTCATATTTTTATATTAAAAAATTTATAAGTATTTTGCAACTTTTTTTCCACAACCTATAATAAAAGAGGTTTTCCACATAATACCGTTGAGCTGCAAAATCTATGAGATTCAACTATTAACAGCTCCCGACTCCTATCATCCATTTATATATTACTTGGACACCTAGACCCACATTAGACTGTACAAGATCGTAGCTCTAATATTACTTGGGACACACAGACCCACATTAGACTGCACAAGATCGTAGCTCTGACAGGGTGTGATAATCATATAGTAAGATTTTGTTTACTGTTTAAAGTAGGATTTTTCTTTCCTTTTAATTCTTTTGGGTTTTTTAATATTCTATTTATTTTATGTTTTTAGTTTTCTTTCCTTTTTTGATATTGTTTCCTTACACCATTAGGACTAGGAGTAAAGTTGTTTCTTTGCCCATATAAGCAGCGGTTGGAATCCTTTGTGATAATCAATGCAAAAGTATGCTCACTTTTCACTAATATTTGCCTATATCAACTAACTTCCGCATGCTCACTTTTTTGTGTTTCTTACTCTTCTTTTAAAAGTAAAAGGAGTTTAGTTTTTTTTTTTTTTTTTTTTTTCAACTACATCAACTCACACTTTTTACTAATATTGAAACCAAGTGCAAAAGTATTATCAGCTAATCCGATTGATGAAATTGCATCCTCTGAAATTCTCCATAATAAAAAAATACCATCATTTATATCGTGTTGTTATTAAACACATGATGCATGATCCATGTGGTGAATTGAATCCCAATAACTTTTGCATGCAAAAGAATGGATTATGTAATAATCATTTCCCAAAAGAATATAAACCCAAAACCTCATTTGGTGAAAATTCTTACCCTAAATATAGACATCACCCCCGATAAGAATAAAGGTTAAAGTTAGAGGACCCTGGTTGGATAATAAGTTGGTTTTCCTTACAATCCTTATTTACTACCAAAATTTAATTGCCGCATTAATGTAGAAATCAGCTCAACTATAGAAGTTGTAAAATATTTGTATAAATATGTTTTCAAAGATATGATCGAATAAGTTTCCCCATAAATACCCATGAAAATGTTGATGAGATCAAAAGATTTAAGTCTGCTAGATGGAATTCTCCTCTAGAAGCAATGTGGAGAATTTAAGGATTTACTTTGTACAATTAAACCCATCAGTTATTTTGTTTCAATTGCATTTAGAAAATAATAAAATGGTTAATAAAACGATCTAGCTAGAGTTATCAGTAGCGATTATACGTAACAAACAATGCTTATTGAATTTTTTCGATTAAAGGTTGAATATGTTGTTAGCGAGCTCTCTTTCTACCACATGGTTGGGACATGACGCCTTCCTCTAAAATTCAAAACAGGATAATAAAATGGAATTCCTAGCAGGCAGTCTATAACTAAAAAATTATATTATTTCCTTAATGGCAGTCTAATTTGTTCATTCCAATATTTTATGAACACATGCCTCATAATGTAGACATTTCTACATTAGTTGTATACGAAAATTCTCCCTAGCACAACACACACATGTTTCTCTTGCATCCTAAATTTGACCAATTAAAACATCCTATAATTTTCCAAAATTCTATCTTTATATATATATATATATATATATATATGAACCATAATTCTTCCTAAAAACATCACAATTATCCAACTTGTACATCTGAATAATCAGTTGAATCAATCTCTACACCTTTTATTTTCCAGATTATTCAATCAAGAATGACTTCACAAGCTACTATGTTACTCTCAAATTCGGCTCTAATAATTTACGCAATTGCGATATTGTTTACAATTTTCAGATTGATATCAAGAACCTGTTTAATCCATTCCTTGAAGAAATGGTGGCGAAGTTTGGAAGATAAGTGCTACGTGTATCAGTTTTACAAAGTGCCAAAATTCAATGAAAATATGCAGGAGAATCAACTTCACAGACAAGTATATACATACCTGAATTCATTGCCGTGTGTTGAAGATTCCGATTTCGCCAACCTCTTTTCAGGTAATAAATCTACAGAAATCAATATAATTCTGGACGAGAATCAAGTTATTGTCGACAACTTCCTCGGTGCTAGGGTTTACTGGATGAACGAAAAGTGCGCAAAAACTGGCTTACAATCGTTAATTCTGAAGATCAGGAAGAAAGACAAGCGTAGAATTTTGGTTCCATATATGCAGCATATTCACACTGTGTTTGATGAGATTGAGCAGAAGAAAAAGGAGGTGAGATTGTTCGTGAACGCAGAGACCGAACTGCAGAGAAATGAACGGTGGAGATCAGTTCCATTCACTCATCCAGCAACAATGGAGACAGTTGTAATGGACGCAGATCTCAAAACCAAAATCAAATCCGATACGGAAACCTTTTTGAAGTCCAAGCAGTATTATCATCGGTTGGGTCGGGTATGGAAGAGAAGCTATTTGTTATACGGACCCTCCGGTACCGGAAAATCCACTTTTATAGCTGCAATGGCGAAGTTTTTGTCTTACGATATTTATGAAATTGATTTGAATAAAATCGCAAACTATTCGAATCTGAAGAATCTCTTGCTACAAACTTCAAACAATTCATTGATCGTAATCGAAGATCTGGATCAATATTTGGGCAAAACATCGACGGCTGTGAGCTTATCAGGGATTCTAAACTTCATGGATGGAATTTCTTCAGAAGAACGGATTATGGTTTTCACAATGAGCAGTAAAGAAAACATCGATCAAAATATTCTCCGGCCTGGAAGAATCGACGTTCATATACATTTTCCTCTCTGCGATTTTTCTGCATTCAAAACTTTAGCCAGTAGTCATTTAGGGTTGAAAGATCACAAACTATTCCCTCAGGTTGAAGAAACTTTTCAAATCGGAGCGAGTTTGAGTCCGGCCGAGATCGGTGAAATCATGATATCGAACCGGAGCTCCCCGAGCCGGGCTCTGAAAACCGTTATTTCTGCTTTGCAGAGCAACGCAGCGAGTCGGGTTACAAGGAACCTGAGCGGAAGCGGGTCGGGTCGGGAGATGGAGGAATCGTTTGAGTCCGGGAAGGAAAGTCAAAACGGATCGGTTCAACCCGTGAAAGAGTTGAAGAATTTGTATGGATTTTTAAGGAAAAGTGGTCGAAAGTCTTCTATGGATCTTTTGGATGCGGGTGAAAGGGATAATTCAAATCACGGGAATTGACCGGACCCGAATTTATTTGGTCAAACTCGTTGAAAAAGTCCAAAGTTTGTTAATTTCTTTTGGGCGCCCCCAAAATTGAAGTTCCTTTTGGCAATATTTTATTTATTAGTCAGACAGACTCGTAAATGCTTACAAATTTAGGACAATACCCTTTTCTAGTTTACAATTTTAGAACAATACCCTTTTCTAGAATACTTTTGTATACTAGTTTTTACCTGGTTATTTTGTAGGCAATGTTAATACATTAAATGTGTTGAATTCTCTTTCATTCAATTATATTTTTTCTATACAATATTTCATAGTTTAACTTGTGATATCAGTAAAATTGTATAGTAAATACACTTTATCTAATAGAAGTTGTGATGACATAAAATGTAAAAAGATTAAGGTTGGTTAACTTGCATGTAAATTGGAATGTAAGAGAATGTTCTTACCAATTTTTGACATAAAATTATAATGTTATCAACAATTTAATGTTTGAAGCAACAATCATAGAGTCTCATCGAAGATAACATACTAAAACTGGTTTATGACTATTAACCAGTACTAAGTCGCATATTGATAATGATCTTACAGTATTTACCCATCGGCTTGGTAAATACAAGACATTTTGTTGAATATAATATTTCGTCTTTTTTATGTGTTTGTTATATCCATTGGTCTTGTTAGCTTTAGTTATCTTCTCCGAACATTTATTAATGCCCTCAGCAGCCTCTAAACCATTTCTTTGTACTCATTCAGAAACTCCAGTTGAAAGAACATAAACTTCCTAAATACATGTCAGAAAAATGATGGCAGACTTTAAGATCAAATCATTACTAAATTAGTTATTAAGCAGCACATAAGAAATCTGTAACTACAAAACAATGCAAACACATCAACAATGGGAATAAGGCAACTTCTATTTTCCAAAAATATAAGATTATATAAATTTAAATATGTAAACCAGGAGAGAAAATCAACTAAAGGGTAAAAGGAGGCAAATTCAACCTTATAAAGCTACCTTATGGTTGTCTCAAAAACATTGGGGTAATAGTTTTTATTGACATCTAATGAGTTTGCAACCCACATGCCATGAATAACTTGTTAATAGAAAATAATGGATACACGAGTTATATGTTTTTATCTATGAAAATAAAGTTCTACAATTACTCAGCATGTAATGGTGGAGTGCACTGTAATGGGATTATGGAGGAAAACAACCACTTATCAAAGCATCCTTATCTAAATAAAATTTTCCCCTTAACTACGTTATTTTTGTATTATATTATTGCCTTTGAAATGAGTAAATTGATATTTGCTCCTGAAAACTTTAAGGAAAAATATAATGAATTATTATTCTGAAAGACAAGTGGTAGTACATATAAAATAAAGAAATACAAGAATATATAGTACTAATCTATTTATTAAAATACGAATTTGATCTCCTATGCATGGTGTTTAGTTTATCAAAAAGGCTATTATAGTGATTCTCTATCAATCCAAATTTGCATATAATTGGAGAAGCGAGCCAATAAGAGAGGAATTGAATGCCGCATGACAGTGCTGTTAATATAATGCCAGTATCAACCATTAGAATTCATAAACCAAGTCAGTTGAATTCTTTGATGAGATGATGATTCAAATGTGGAACACAAATTGAAAAAGAAAAAAAAGGTAGGAATGATGTTTACTATTTTGTAAGAAACGGAAAGAACTATAGAAATAGGGATACAAAAGCAGTTTAAATACCATCGAGAACGATTGCTTATTTCATTCACATTGGTGGATTTAACAGATCTTACTTAACTCCCTAGCTTAAACAAAGTGAAGGACTTCATGAGTACCTTCGAATGATTGCTTTATCTCCAACCTGCATTTTCAGAGTATTAACTTTCTTTAGTTGCCCATATTGTACATTGCAAGTAATTATAGAAGAAAGCATAGACAAATGAAAATAATTTAGATACGAGTTGAGCTCCGAAAATTGTTGTTTTAAAAAAAATTAAATAAAGAAGAGAATGATGGCATTGAAGCTCCAAAAATCACAATTCCACAAAAAATTAGAAAATAGTTTATGCATTTTGCAAGTTCATCTTATTTGAAAATAAATATAAAGATACTACTACTAACTTCTAACATGAAAACCTTGAAAGCAAATATAACAACTTTCATAGAGGACAGAGAACATTAGAAGTATCATAATTCATACAAAACAAGAATTTGTAACACAAAATACTGATCTAAAACAAAATGAATACGTCCAGTTTCAATTCTTTTCAGCAAATGAAAATATATGATCACGTAAAATTCAGGTACCTTGGTCCGGAGTAAACTTGAATGGTGTCCTTCTATCACAACTGGAGTCAAAATAAAATCAGTGGATTTCTCAGTGATTTTTTCCTCTCAAATAGAACTCTCGTCTTTCAATTTATGTTCTTCGAATAGTTCCAATTTTCTCTTTTGAGCCTAAAGATAAAGAAGGAGATGAAGTGAGTAGGGATAAGAAAATACAAAATATCAACAAAAAATAATTCCAAACAAAAAACTTAAATTTTTTTGTAAGAATATACGTAACTTAGATAACAAAAATTAAATGTTTGAACTTTAAAAGATCACGTTTCTTCAAATTTAACCAGAAAATGCTACAACTCAAAAAATCAAAAGTATTAACACAATTTTAAAAAGGACACTCTCTCGTGACATCAAAGCGAATCATATAAAATAATATAATAACAAAATAAGTAACAAGGAGAAATTTATATAATCATGTATGGAAAAAAAATAGAAGACAATCACATCAATCACTTACTTTAAGAAGTATGTTCACAATGTCTTTCAATAGAACTATACTTCACACCTACTACTGTGAGCACAATTTCCACAAAAATAATGTAGAACAAAAACCAAATCAGTAAACTAAAAAAAAAAAGGCCCATAAACAAACGTGCGAATGTATATACAGAATGACAAGATTAAAGCGAGTTGTATAAAAAATCCAACTTAATAAAATATTAAAACAACCCAAAAATTCAATCTTTTTATCTCTCAACATAAAATATGAGCAAAAAGAATAAAACTTTTTAGCATTAATAATTACCATTTTGAGTTATCAGTGTAAAAAAAAAAAAAAAAAGAAAAAGTCCGTGCAACTCCAAGTATATAAAGAATGGATACATTCGGCATGTACCCAACAATTAAATTACGAATTCACAATGAAGTTTTCATTCATTATAGAACTAAAGTACTTAATTAATAGATTTAATCAACATGCATGCTTTAATGATAGTCCAGTTCTTATAGGCTCCCGGTGAGCACAGTTTGGGCTAAAATGACGTCTTGGAATCCCTTTTGGAACACTTCCAACATGTATGTAAGTCACGGATGTCCAAACCAGAACCATGAGTGGCACGCTGTAATCTGCTATAAAACATCGAAGCTAACCTGCATGAAAAACCACGTGTCATATAGTTTCAAATAGTGAGAATGAAAATCATAAGAAATTATAAATGCACATCTATTTTAGGTAGACTTATGGTGAAAAGAAGCCCTTCTTAGAGTTTATTTGTATAATAGTTTATATTTATTTATTGGTTCCACAACACCACATTCATGTTTTCTAACTTCTTAAAGTAATTAGTAATAGACATAATGGCAGAGCCATAACAAACATACCATTAGCAAACCTCCATAAAGGTAGATACTCTGCTAACCTAGGATCTTTACTTTTTGGAATACGCAACACATCCACAAGTCCTTAAAATATAGATTGTAAAAAAAGTTGTAAAATATGAAATTTTAAAATCCTCAAGGAGGTATTATGTAGACATTCTAAAGAAAAATATTAGAAAAATTATGGTGTTTAAATTCATTATAAGAGAAACTTTGACAAGTTTTATTGCTAAAGTTTTACCGGAGTTATCAGAATATCACATTGTTGAGCAAACTTCAAATTTAACAGAAAACTATTAGTTTGGAGATGATATATTTTTTCATAATTTATTTATTTATTTATTGTTATTATTCAAATGGCTTGTCGCTTGGAAATGGGGATCGACCTGCTCATTCAGATCGCGGGGGGTTCTGGGCAATGTCCCCGACGGTGATTTGACAAAAAAAAAAAAAACGGAAGACTTGTATCCAAAATCATCGGGAGAGACAGAAAAAAATTCTCGACTCTCCGCGCACCACGGAGACATCATGTCTCCGTGCGCACACAGAGACACCGTCGGAATTTTTTTTCCTCTAGTTGCACGGAGCCGTGCTACAAGGAAACACCGCCGGAATTTATTTTATCTTCTAGTTGCACGAAGTCCTTCTCCGTGCGCGCACGAAGGACGTGACCATTTTTTTTAAAAATCAACAATTGTGGGTTTGCATTTTTTTTTTCCACATATGGAACAATGATATTAATCCTCAAAGTCCCTCTTTTAAGAGAGAGTAGATGTGATTTTATTCTTATACCAACATGAATGAACTATTCCTTTTATTATTACTTAAGATTTGCACTCGTTCATATTTTAGTGGAAAATGTAGTAATATTTTCGTACATTTTCAAGTTTCCTTGTTTCCCTCTACGTAGTGCGCCATTGTGAGCCATAATTATTAAACATATGTTCGAGTTTGATTATTAGTAATTGTTTAGAAATTTTTGGGAAGGATCAGTGGTGAGAATCATTACATATATGAATAATAATAAATAATAATAATTTTAAATCATACTTTTTATTGAAGTCATAATTTGTTTTTTTTTTTTTTTTACTATTCAACTACACAGTCTTTAAAAAAACCAAAGTTCCTTTAAAAAAAAATTATCCCGAACAAGCTCTAAAGATTTGTGTCTAATAGGGGGAAAGTTGGGTACTAATCAAACGAATATATGTAGTGGAAAGATTAGCCCCAAATCCTAACCCAATGGAGGAAAAACAGCCGAATAGAAATTTGGGATTTGCGAAAATATTGAAAGATTAATGATAAGTAGCACTAATGTTTAACAAGACATTAGATGGAAGGATCAACAAAATAACCTTTAAAAAAATCTCTAACTATAAGATACTGTCTATTTTAGAGAATTAATATTTCATAAGTAATCTTCAAAAGATTCTCTATTCTAATTTTCTAAAATAGTTGGTTTTGGAGAGTCAAACTAACTCTATGTTTTATTTTATAACAAATGCATATAACCTTTGTTTGATTTAGTTGAAAATTAAATTTTTAATAGATTTTAATAAAATATGATGAAATATTTGGTGGAAAGATTATAAAAGTTGTGAATCATATTAAAATATGTAGTTAAAATTGAGTTTGAGAAAAAAAAAAAAAAAAAAAGAAGAAAATGAATTTTAGAAAAATGAAGGTCAAACATGGGCTTAATAAGTAGCAAATTCCATACTCTACTTCTTAAAAATTATATGGGAAAATTTCATTTATAAGAACTTAAGTATCACCTATTTCAAAACTAAGAAATCAACTTTCAAATTTCAAAAATTAGATTTTTTAAAATTTTTATTTATGAAATAATAAATTATTAAATCAATTTATTATTGAATATTTAACTCTAATATAATATAATTAACACACCCCACATTCACAACCCCTACCGCTCTGGGGACTATTCCGACAGCCATTCTGGTCAGCACTCTTCTCCGGCGATTGTTCAGACGACTGCTTCGACGACTATCCCGATTACTATTCCGACGGCTGCTTCAATTCCGGTGACCTTTCACGTGACCGCTCCGACGACCATTCCAGTGACTATTCCGGTAACCGATTCCAACGACTATTTTACGGTCACAGTTCAAAAATTTTGTAGGTCATAAGTAATTCGTTGGTCACATATTTCAAAATTTGTTGATAACAGATCAAAATTTATAGGTCAGTCACACAGTTACAGACTTCTAAATTAGTTGCTCACATATTACATAATTTTTAGATCACATATAACAAATTGGTTGGTCACAAATTATATTTTTAGTCACATATTATCAAATTTTAAGATCACAAATTATATTTTTAGTCATAGAAGGTCACACGAACACAAATTTCCAAATTATTTGGTCACATATTTTTTCACGGTCACAGATTATATAATTTTTAGGTCACATATAAAGAAATGGTTGGTCACGGATTATATTTTTAGTTACAGGTTATCGAATTTTAAGGTCGTACATTTTATTTTTAGTTACAGAAAACCAAAATGACCAAATCCACCCCCACCACCTCCGCACTATCGCCACGACCTCTTCCACCTCCTCCAAACAACCACCACGACCAACATCACCACCACCCAAACACCATGACAATCAGTAGTAACACCACCATTTCTAAAACCACCACAAAAAATCACCAGATCCCGCCACCACAGTTACAACTATAGAATCGTCGCCGCACAAAACACCACTAACCACCACCACCCGCAACCAACTTCACAACCACCAGCACCCAATTGCCACCTTATTGCCACACCACCGCACTAGATCCATCACCACCGCACTGCACATCACCACAGACCACATGTTGCACACCCATCGCACACCCACTAACGGCGCTTCCACCACCACCATGTCACCATCATCCAGTCATCCTCACATGCACAAAAAAAAAATGCAGCGCCACTCAGACTGCCGGTGGGGGAAGAGAAAGACGATCTGGTTTTGAGATCCAGATATGATTTTATGAAAATATATCTGCATAGTTGACCACCGTAATTTCACCATAAACACTTCAAATCAATGAACAAACAGCGGAGAGAAGAGGGAAAGCAGCGGCAACGCCTCCACGCGAGGCGCTGCTGTCTGTGATCGCTGGAGGAAGAGGAGAGTCTTCTTCCACTTGCTAATGTCGAAGCCGCCAGAGGGAGAGGAGAGGGAAAGTAGTGGCAACGCCATCGCGCGAGGCGCCGTTGCGCCATCCAGTGCAGCTGCCGTCTGAGTGATCGTTAGAGCTGGACTTGGAGCAGTCTTCTTCCCCTTGTTGCTGTCGAAGCCGTTGGAGGGAGAGGGGAGAGGGGGAAGGAAGATGTGAAATGATTGGTGGTGTCGCCGGAGACGTGGTGCCAGAAGTGGTGGTGTCGGCGGTGTGTGGCTGTGTGGTGGCACCGAGGATGCAGAGAGAGGAGAGAAAATGGGATGAAATAATTATGGTGGGTTTGGGTAATTATATTATATAATTATAATATATATAATTATAATGTAACTAATTAAAAATATCTGATTTTTGAAAATTAAAATTTTAGATCTGATTTTAGAATATAGATTTTGAAAAGTAGGGAATTGTGTAATTTCTACAAATTATATTTAAATTGATTAGTCATTAACATATGAAAAAATATGTTAAGCCCATGTTTGATAATCATTTTTTTAAAACTCATTTTTCTACGTGCTTATTTAATCACATATTAGTGCAATAAAATATTCTATACGTAAACGTGTATAGTTGAGATGTAATATGATTGCATCACGATTTTTAAGGACACGATCTATTCAAAACTTTTCCTAATTTTTATTGACACATTCTTTAAAAAAAATCACTATTCAAAACTTCATTTTATTTAAATAATGATTGTCAAATAGAGTAAATAAAAGATGATAAGAAATCAATAGTTGTTATTGGAGAAAAGCAAAATAAAGAGTAGTGTTGAAATGTATAAAAAAATTTACTATCTAAATTGAAAGGTACTCTCAATAGACAATAATAGATAAGATTCTATTTATAAATAAAAAAATCTATAGGAGATACTCTCATATATTTATCAGCAGCCTCATAGCTAGAAATTTTTCTTTGGGAGGCAAAAGTAAAGTAGGAAATAATTTTTGAAATAATATAACGATAATGAAAATATGTTGATATATTGCTACAATCATTCCTACAAATTTTCTTACATTGAAAATGATATACAATTACATCATTGTTGATTTTTATTTTTTTTCAAATATATCCTTCTCGTTATAAACAATCAATCCTTTATTCAAAAAGATGGAACTTCCGTTTAAAAAAATATATATCTCAATACTTGTTGGCAACTTGGCATGGACTTCTTCGTCTTCAACCTTCACGAGATTTAAGAAATTTATTCTTAATTCTTTTTAGCAAATTTTATCTTCAAACTTTCTATTATGTAGCAAATTTCATCATTCCTTCCATTTCGTCCATTAATTAATGGATTCTACATCCTCTTTAAATAAACAAAAAAAGGAAAAATTGCAAAGGGAATCCCATCACTTTTCAAAAGTACAAATAAATCTCCCTTAAAATAATTAAATATAGGCTAACACATGCACAAAAAAATTTATTAAAGAAATAGTACACATTTCATCTTCCTTAGTCAAGATCATCACCCAGGCACCCTCCCCACATGTGAGAAAAAAACTACCTCCACAAATGAAATCAATCCGCGGTCGACGCCACCACTACCACCTTAGAAAAAAATATTTTTTTAAAAAAAATATATAATAAAAAATTGATTGATAAAAAATCGGCAATTGAGTTCAGTGATTTGGATCGAGATTTAGTTCTTGCAAACAGATGGTGGAGGGTTGGTGAGGTGCCCATTGCCGGTGATAATCTTGTGAACTAATCTGCTGTCGATTTTTTATCTTATTATTATTATTATTATTATTTTTGAATTAATTTTTCTAAAATGAAGGTGGCACCGCCACAGTAAGATTTTTTTAGTAGTGATTTTCATTGATATTCACGTGACAAGAATTTACATACGTTGGAAGTATTTTTAGAGCCTGTCATTGTACATCGAAAGTGAAATTCCTCCTATATTTTTCCTTTCCATTCACTCGAATTTCTTCCGAAAAAACACACATTGTATATGTCTATATTGTGTATGAGATGAGTTTGAGGAAATGGATCATCCAAATTCAGCTGAATTTTAGTGTAATGCTATTCATTTAGAGATTTAGAAGGATGATGAATTTTTTTTTGTTCATACTTAAACGAGAAGTCATCATCAATATACGTTTCTTCCCATGTGAGTCGGCACAACGTTGACCAAGCCTCTATTTGGGTTCCATTAAAAATAAATTTTGGCGAAAATATATTTTAGAATAGTGATTTTTGAAAAATGTGTGATTAAAAAATAAGAAAAAAATTTCGATTTACGTATAATATTATTTTATTAAAAAATGTGTAGTTGAAAATGAATTTTCAAAAAAAATGGACTCATATTAAGTATTAAAATAACATGTCTCGCCTCAATTTTTTGGATACTAGTCGAAGTTGTAAACCTAACTCCGTAAAATTAAATGTAAATGGATTAAGTGACAATTTACATAGATTTGGATAATTTCCATCTTGTCGACTAATTGTAATATTGTAATGAAATATAAAAAATAAACTTGTTATTAAAGGAGTAGATAGAGAACCAATAATGTAATTTCTCCGAGTATTTAGAGCTTGTTTGACAAATATTATTGTATAAAAAAAAAGTTTTAAATAATGATTTTTAGGAAAACGTGGGGTTAAAAAATAAGAAATTTTTTGGGCATACGTGTATAATATTTTATTANAATTTTAGAAATGTGAAACTTCACACCATTCATGAAAGCAAAAGTGAAGATTCAATCGTTGGGGTTTTTTACTTCAATCGTAATAATCACTTGGTCTATACACTTCCATGTCAGCCTCCAATTTCAATTGCGGATGCTCAAGATCATCTTTTCGAATTTATTTTCCTCGACGGCGAGGCTGAAGAAAGAGAATCTCCTAGAGGATTTCCTCGATGTTGGCATTTTATGGTGAAAAATTCTAAAATTGGGGGAATT
>CAIGRN010139704.1:0-12621 GCA_903798345.1 Fraxinus anomala
TACAATAATCATGGAGAAAAGAAATTTATATAAGTCATTCAAATATCCCAAAAGTGTTTTTGATTGTCAAGAATGTAAAACTAAGAATTAAAAATCATATTACATAGTTCATCTAGCACTAGTACAGCATTAATCTAGTCTAGTATGGCAGAACAAAGAAAATCAGAAAAATCAATTAAGAACGACATCACCAATTTGATTCTTGAATTAAATCTTCGCATCGTGGTATTGTTCTTCTCGTTCATGCCTCTTTTCTCTCTCTAAAAACTCTTGTGTCTTCTCTCCCTTCGTTCTTGATGGCCATATGGTTTTTATGTGCCTCCCAAGATTTGTTTTCATAGGTGTTTTAATCAAAATAGAAAATTAGAAAATTCGTCAACTTTTTGTACTATGCGACCGCATAGTACACTTTTATGCGGTCATATAGAAGTGTTGGGATGCCTATTTATTTTTTCTAGAGGTCTCTATGCAACCGCATAACTTTTTAAGCTATGCGACTGCATTTTAATGTTACTCTACAAATTCTTGCGGTTTAATCCTCAAACTTCGTCACTCCTACATCGGCCTGTCTTCCCACATCCTCTTAATCCAATGTGCTATTCCCATGTTCAATTTGTCTTTGACATCTTCACGTCTCCACTTCCTCTTTCTAGTTATCTTTCAATTATTTGCACATTGATCCCTAAACTTTGATTTTCTTTCATTCTAGTCATTTTTATTTTCTTCTAATTTCTACCATATTAATCAGTGTTGTCCTGCAAAACACAAATTACATCGAATTAAGCTATATTCCACATAGTTATTAACAATTATCCATATTTGTGGCCTAAAATATGTGTGTAAAACGTACTCATCAACTCCCCCAAACTTGAACTATTGTTTTTTTCAAACAAAACTGTAACTGAATTCGGCATAAAACATGGTTAGACAACCTGCCGTGTCTCAAGATTGAA
The DNA here is from genome assembly GCA_903798345.1 of Fraxinus anomala. NCBI lineage: Eukaryota > Viridiplantae > Streptophyta > Magnoliopsida > Lamiales > Oleaceae > Fraxinus > Fraxinus anomala. The sequence goes on from CAIGRN010139704.1 coordinate 954, forward strand.
CTTTAGTAATAAATTAAATGAACAAATTTAACAGTGCAAAATCAATCAATCTCCACATGTTACATGCATACTTGACATGTGTGTGAAAAGTTTTGCAAACATATTGAACTCATGATTGGTTCACTCCCAACCTATAGTGGTCATGTATTTCCTTTCTTCGCTCAAGAGATACACATCGCAAACTTGTTCTTGTCACTCAATTTTCTCGGGGTGTGTTCAAAAGTTGAACTCATTTACATCTACTCCTTACCCTATCTTAGGTTGGATTAGTCTTACTATTAGAAGCTCTCATTTCAACAAGTCGAAATTCTTCTATATTTTTTATTGCTTCAACTTTTAAGACTTAAACTAAGTTACTTGCCTCTCATCAAATATATAGTTCTATCGATCGAATGTATGGGACGTAATCAATGTATTTTATATACATTTGTATATCAATATTATTATAATCTTTTTTATATAACATCTTCTCATTTACTTTCTATATGACTCGTGTAACAAAAATTTAGGCAGATGACTCCGAAGTCAGAGATCATAGGGCACCAGGTTTTCAATTACCCTTACAGGCTTAATCACTCGAGTCATACAAGATCGACAAGATGGTTTTATTTACTCAATGATTAGTGCAATGCCCTTTTTCTTTTAGACATCCAGTTTCTAAAACTACCTTCTAATTTAAGGATTTACCTCATCATCGTCTCTTGGTTTCAGACAATCCGTGTTGTTGGTATCATGCACGGAATTTCTACTCATCTTAATCTATTTTCGTCATTCACAATTCATACCTGATCCACTATTAGACATCATGGCCGACAAAGTTATCGAACCCACACAAGTACACAACTTTAATCTAAGGTTAGAAAATAAATAAATAAAAACTGAAAGTAATTAAATGAAAACTACATAAAAGATAAATTTTTTTCCACACAGTCACGCAATTCTACAGTAAAACATGATGAATGGCACCCCCAAACCTATATAAGATATTGTCCTCAATGTTTTGAAGAATAGCAACAGTAGTATAAGGAATACGTAACAATAAGGACAAATGCATAATAAGTTAAAGAAAATGGGGCTCAAAATACTCCCCTGATCGGTACGGAGGTGGAGGATGGAAACCAGAACCGGATGCGTCATCAACCGATGGCGGTGGGAGACGGGCGAGGATCTGTCGCATTAATACGCATTGCAATGCAAGTTCAGCCTGTATCCCCTGAATATGGAGAGACTGATACCGAACCTCAGCCTCAATGTTACCCAAACGGTCCCAGAACTCATTAGCTCTCAACTGAATCCCATCAACTCTGCCCACATAATTATTTAACAGCCCATTCATGATCTCGACCTCGAGTCTCTCAGCTAAGGACTCCCTATTGGAGTTGAAAGCAAAGTTCCTGGTGCTTAGCATGTCATTCCTAATCGTTTGGATAGTCGTACTTATGGCACCCACAGCCTGTCCAAGACTCTCTATATCTCGGCTCGAATCAGTCATAGTAGCAAACATCTATCGTAACAGCTATGTGTCGACCTCCAGTGGTGTCGGTTGTGGTTCAGGCATCTCAGCGTCCTTAGCCACCTGATCATGTGCAGCCTGATGTTGCCTCAAATGCTCCCGTTCTTGTTTCTCTCTATGTTTTGCCCTGGCTCGATCCTGAGCCTCCAAGGTAGTCTGTTTAATAAAAGGACTAGTTTTCTCGAAAAGCTCTCTGGATATGATAGTAACGTCGGCCCGCTTGCATATTCCACTAATGAGACTCGAAAAAATCAGAGATCGGTGTCGATCTCCCCCAAACACCTTGAGAGTGAATCTGATCATAGATAAAATTTACTAAATCAATCTTCTGTCCTCGTACCAAGTGATAAGGTTGACCGGCCGTTGGATTGGTAAATGTAGTCTTATATGAGGTGGGCTCGATGTTGTGACAAATGAACAACCAGAGAATGGCTATTGACGGTGTAAGCTCAATCTGATGCCACACGGAAGTCTATAACATCCAAGCATCCTCACGCCCTAATAGAACTCTCCATACTGTACTCCAATGAAAATTATCGGGAATAGGAGTAATGCTATCCCACGTCAACTGATAGTAGTCATGAATGATTTCAGGTGTAAACATGATCCACCTATCCTATACTCATGTCTGATGTTGATGTTCGGACCCAGGGGTATCGATGTCCATGTTGAAGTTGGCATAGAACTCGCGAACTAGTCCCTCATACACCGGATGAGGTCGTTCTATTATAACCTTTTCCCAACCACAATTATGGATCAATGTGACTATCTCCAAATTGGAAAAATCCCCCCGTTGGACCGGTCTCTCTAGAAGCAGGGCCTAATGGCCAATGATATCGAAGTAATGAGTGATGGCCTCTTGATTGAGAAATCGGTGTAAACCTCATTCAGGTCCTCGAGTACGTGCAGTGCCCGAGGTGGATGCTTCTTTCTCTTTTTCTTTAGAAGTGCGTTTAGGAGGCATTCTGTAACACAAAGAAAAATTGAAACATGTAAGTTATATGTGATGCATAATTGAAAAGTACGTGGAGATTGTGCATATAAGATCGTGTTCGACCAAGCAATTTCACTCTTGGACACCGACAAGGAAAATCAAAATTTTCTCAAGCAACCTCTGGGTATATAAAAGAGGGTATACTAGTCTAACACATACTCAAATTTTAGGTCAAACGAACATCATTTGGTTTAGGAAACCGATGGACGAAGTGAGGGACGTGAAGTGCCATGTGCTTAGCCATGTTGTGCCTATGTGCCTTCCTTTTTGGTTTTGGTGTGTGCAATGACATTTGGAAAGGCACCTCAACCCAAAATGCAATTGAAAATGCATATCAACAATTTCAAAATTGAAATGAAGCCTAATTCCACACAGAAGTTCACATATGCATTTCATCGAACACGTTGCACGCGCTTCACGTTTTCATGAAAATGTAAAGATCTTGGCTATGAATCAAACCATAAATTTTGTTCTCCATTCAATGCAACCAATAAAAAATCCATCATCTACCTAATTTCCCACTCCTTAATCAAGTGTTCAAGTTCATTGTTAATTTACCGAAGGAGGAAATTTAGGAAAATGAGGGCAAAAGGGGTTGAATCCATGCCTTGAGATGTTTGTAAATTGGATTGGGGATAATGCACTTGGTGAAGAGGTTGATGAGGTGGTTTTGTTGTGTAAGGCCGTGTATGTGAGTTTAGGTGTGGGTGCGTTCCTCCGTGTGTGTGAGTTTGAAAAGAATATGGGACTGGTGTGCGTATGTTTTGAAAATATACTGGGCTGGGGGTGTTCTATGCGACCACATAGAAGAAATTATTGTGGTCGGATAGAACAAAAGTTCAAGTCCAACTCAGGCCTTGAACTGATGAATGCGATCGCATTCCTGGGTAGTCTATGCGGTCTCATAGACTACTAGGAATGTACAGTTTCCCGTTTCTATGCCAATATTCCATGTTCGACTGTTCGAGACCCTTGAGACCTCCATTTTCATGCCAATAAGCTCAAATAGATGTAATGAATGTATACAACACGGAAAATTTTTAAAACATGCTTAACTCTTCGAAAACTCGTTTTGTGGTCAATTTTCACGAAAAAAGACTCGATTTTCAACCCACATTGCAACGTCCCTACAACTTGTCAAAACACATTTTAAACTTCAAGGGATGCGTGGATGCCATAAATGTGGTTCTAAAAATATTTTAGTTTTGAAAACACATGATGATCCCGAAAAACTCAAAATGGATCATTTTGCCTCAAACACGCGACTTTTGCACCAAATCAACTAAATCCCATTTCAATACCCCCCAAACTTATTCACAACACATGCAAAACAAATTTGAACCATGCATAGACTCTTAATGATCCCTAGGGATGATGAATAATCCAATATGCCTAAAAATTTCTAAAACATGAAAAAAATTATAATCTAATGCAAAAAAGGGAATAAATAAAAGGGAAAAATATGTTGTGCTGCATCCCAATCAGTGTTAGTTTATAATCTATAGCTCGACTGTGCTTCGGTTGATTTACTCCGGTGTGCTGAGATAGACGGTGAACTTTTCTTTTGGAAAATCGCCGCTCCAATAAGGGTTTAATCGCTGTCCATTCACCTTAAATGTCCCGTTCCTGTCGTAAGTGATTTCAACTGCTCCATATAGAAACATCTTATTGAGTGTATATGGCTCGGACCATCTTGACCTCAACTTCCCAAGGAAGAGCTTGAGTCTCAAATTGTGTAATAGAACTTGTTGCCCTACCACAAACTTTTGTCTCGAAATATTCATGTCATGCCATTTTTTGGTGCGCTCCTTATAGAGTTTTGGATTCTCATATGCTTCCAGTCGGAATTCGTCATGCCATTTTTTGGTGCGCTCCTTATAGAGTTTTGGATTCTCATATGCTTCTAGTCGGAATTTATGCATCTCATTCGATTGCGGCAATATCTTTTCTTTAGGTGCCTTCAAATCAAAGTTCAAATTCTTGAGTGCCCAGTATGCTCAGTGCTCCAACTCAACTGGCAAATGACATGCTTTCTCAAAAATCAACCGGTATGGAGACATGCTTATAGGTGTTTTGAATGCTGTCATGTAAGCCCATAGTGTGTCGTTAAGTTTCTTAGACCAATCATTCCTAGAAGAGCACATTATTAGCTCTAGTATTCTTTTCAACACCCTGTTAGAGATTTCAACTTGGCTGCTGGTTTGAGGATGATATGGAGTTGCTGTACGATGTCGGACGCCATATTTAGCCAACAATGACTCAAATTGATGATTACAAAAGTGTTTGCCCACATCACTGATTATAGCCCGAGTTGTGACATAACAGGTGAAAATATACTTCTTTAAAAACCTAACCACCACCTTAGCATTGTTGGTTGGCAATGCCACCACTTTTACCCATTTGGAGACATAGTCAACAGCAACTAGTGTGTATTGATTTGAGAATGATGGTGGGAACGGTCCCATGAAGTCAATTTCCCATACATCAAAAAGTTCCATTTCAAGGATGTTGTTTGGAGGCATTTCATTCCTTCTCGATATATTACCAGTGCGTTGACACCTATCATATCGTTTTACAAATTCGAAAGCATCCCAAAATATGAAAGGCTAATAGAACCCAGATTATAGAATTTTTGCTGTTGTTTTGGATGCTCAAAAATGACATGCGTATGCAGATGAATGAAATTGCTCTAATATTTTAGGGACTTTTTCCTCTGGCACACATCTGTGAATAATCTGATATGCTCCTCGTCTATACAAAATGGGATCTTCCCAAAAGTAATATTTCAAGTCAGCAAAACTTTTTTTTTCTGTCGATGACTCGACCAAATAATTTACAATGTCAGCATACCAAGGTACTCCATCCATACTGAAAATCTGCTCATCCGGAAAAATTTGATTAATGTCAATGGAATCAATCTGCTCTTCGGCTCAAGTCAAGACAAATGGTCTGCTACCACATTTTTGATACCCTTTGTGTCCCTTATTTCCAAATCAAATTCTTATAGAAGTAACACCTAACAGATAAGTCTTGGTTTGGCGTCCTTCTTCATCAACAAGTGCTTTAAAGCAGCATGATCAGTGTAAACGATGACCTTTGATCCCACCAGATAAGATCGAAATTTGTCAAAGGCATAGACCACAGCTAATAGTTCATTCTCCGCAGTGGCATAGTTTAGCTGGGTGTCAGTCAATGTTTTGCTCACGTAGTAAATCACGTGAAATATCTTGTTCTTCCAGATAATCACTAGCATCACACATTAATTCAAATGACAAACTCTAATCTGGTACGATGATCACTGGTACTGAAGTTAGCTACTCTTTTAACACGTTGAAAGCCATAAGACACTCTTCAGAGAAGTGAAATGTGACATCCTTAACCAGTAGGCTACACAGCGGCTTTGTGATCTTCGAGATATCCTTAATGAATCATTTATAAAACCTAGCATGCCCGCGAAAACTACGAATACCCATAACTGATGTAGGTGGCGGTAATTTTCTCAATAACCTGGATTTTCACTTTGTCCACCTCTATCCCGTTAGCTGAAATGCGATGTCCCAACACAATGCCCTCTTGTATCATGAAATGACATTTTTCCCAGTTCAACACCAATTTGGTTTCCCTACATCGCTGTAAGACAAACTCAGATGTTCCAAACATTCATCAAACGATGATCCAAACACCGAGAAGTCATCCATGTAAATTCCTAGGAATTTCTCCATCATGTCAAAAAAATCGCCATCAGCAACGTTGGAAGGTAGTAGGAGCATTGTATAACCTGAACGACATCCTACGATAAGCAAAAGTACCATAGGGGCATGTGAAGTTGGTTTTCTCCTGATCTTCCGGTGTTATTGGTATCTGATTATACCCAGAGTATCTGTCGAGAAAATAGTAGTAAGAGTGTCCTGCTAGCCGTTCTAGCATCTGATCGATAAATGGAACGGGAAAATGATCGTTCTTAGTTAGCATTGAGTTTTTGATAATTAATACACACTATCCACTTAGTAACAGTTTGCGTGGGAATTAATCATTCTTCTCATTCTACACTACTGTAATACCACCCTTTTTAGGCACCACCTGGACTGAACTAATCCATGCACTATCTGATATCTGGTAAAAAATGCCGGTGTCTAGGAGTTTCAGTACTTCAGTCCTAACCACCTCCTTCATGTTTGGGTTTAGCCTTCTCTGACCATCTATGTAGGATTTAAAATTCTCCTCTATGAGAATTTTGTGCATGCACAATGAAGAACTGATCCCTTTGATATCCGCGATAGACCATCCAATTGCTATTTTATTTTTCAGGAGCGCCTGTAGTAGTCTATCTTCTTCCACTTCACTAACCGAGCTCGATATAATCATTGGAAGTGTAGAAGACTCTCCCAAGTAGGCATAATGAAGATGAGGCGATAGTTGCTTAAGCTCCAACTTTGGAAGCTGTTGAACGTATGGTAGTGGCCTTGTAGGGCTAGTTCCTAATTTCTCAAACTAACGTTTCTGTGTGTATGGTGGGTTAGTTTCCAAAAACCTCGCACATGTCTCAATCTCAATAGAATCAGAGTGAGTAGATTAGGAATGTGTGATATATGCTTCATATGCGTTAGACCAATTGTGCAGTAGAAATGTGTCTTGGACCATTTTTTCAATTACATCAATTTGAAAACAGCTGTCGGACTCCATGAGAAATTTCATAGCCTTGAGCACATTGAAAGCAACTTGTTCCTCGTCGATCCTCTGAATCAACCGACCCTACTGTACATCGATGCATTTTCCCAATAGCTAAGAATGGTCAGCCCAGTATAAGGAGTACATCCTTGTCTTCCACCATGTCTAGGCTAAGGAAATTTGCTGGGAAGATGAATTTGTCAACTTTAATTCAGTACATCATCTATAATTCCCCTTGGGTGGGTAAGAGATCGATCAGCCAGCTGCAGAGTCACTATTGTTGCTTTAGCCTATCCCAAACTGAGTTTCCTAAAAGTAGAAAGTGGCATCAAATTAATACTTGCACCTAAATCATATAAAGCTTTATCTAAATGACAATTTCCGACAGTGTAAGGTACATTAAAACTCCCTGGGTCTTTAAGTTTTGGAGGAAGCTTTTTCTGGATTCTAGCATTGTATTCCTCTGTTAACATTACCATCTTATGCTCCTCTAACTTGCGTTCATTAGATAAAATATCTTTCAAAAACTTGGCGTAGCTAGGCATTTGAATAAGGGCATCAGCGAATGAAATGTTGATGTGAAGTTTCTTGAAGACCTCTAGAAATTTCTTGTATTGTTGATCCATTTTGTGCCTTTTTAATCTCTGGGAAAATGGAATAAGAGGCTCGTATGGATTGATAAGATTCTTCTCCTGAACCGTTGGTGTTTCTGAACTCTCATTTGTAGGTACTTCAGGTGTCTGTTCAGTCCGTTCCATTTGCTCCTCACTCGAATAAGGTATTTTCTCCTTATTCGCAGTAGGTCTCTTAACATGAATTTTCAAAAGTTGCACCCCATTTTTTATTGTTATTGCCTTGGCGTGTTTCTTTGGGTTGATCTTTGTATTGCTAGGTAGTGAACCTGGTGCCCTGCCATTCATAGATAGTGCCATTTGCCCCATCTGAGTCTCCAAGTTTTTAATAGCAGCACTCTGATCTTGGAAGGTTGATTCAGTTTTTCACATAAACTGATTGTTTGCTTCCATGTACTGGTTTGTTTTTCCCATAAATTTATTGAACATCTCTTCCAACTGCAACTTCTTTTCTGACTGTTAAAATTGAGCATGTGGCCTATTCTGGTTCTGACCACCCAAGAGAAATTAGGGTACTTCATCCAACCTGGGTTGTAGATTTCTGAATGTGGATTCATTTATCGACATTGTCCCCATTGTACAAAGGCCACTTGTTCTATACCTTGACCCAAAATCAGGCACTCCGTTGTGTTGTGATTTGCTCCACATTCCTCACAGCTTGGCTTTTTGGTTTATGCAATGTTAGCTGTGTGTGATATGCTCTCCACCTTATGGAATAATGAGTCTATTTTTGTTGTAAAAGTTGAATAAACATCCACCTCGAATACACCTGGCACCTTCCTTTGAACCACCCATTCAGAAGCCCACATTGCTAAAGTAGTTGCCACAATCTCCAATAGTTTCAAGGTGTCATCAACGGTTCTTGTTGATAATAAACCATTTGACGAAGAATCCACCATGCTTTTGAACGATGGAAGCAATCCCACATAAAAATAGTGGACATGGAGTCCTTTTCTAATACCGTGATGAGGACACTTCCTTAGCATGTTTTCGAACCGATTCCAAGCTTCATTGAAGGATTCCAATTCACCTTGACGGAAAATTGAGATGTCATGCTTCAATTTTACAATTTTGGCCGGTGGAAAGAACTTTGTGCAAAATTTCTTAGCTAAGTCGTTCCATGTGCTAATGTTGGCAATAGGTCGAGAATCTAACCACTCTAGCGCTTTATCATGTAGCTTATGGGAGAACAGCCATAGTCTGATAGCATCATCTGAGATACCTTGATATCTGAAGTGTTGACACATCTCCAAGAATCGAGAGACGTGAGTATGTGGGTTTTCTTCAGCTCTGCCATAAAACTGATGTCCATTCTGAAATAGATGTATGACGTTGGTCTTCAACTTTAAGTTGGCTGCCCAAACGGATGATGCTGGATTGACTGTGAAAGATTTGCGGCGTCATGAAATCTCCAACCAACATGTGTTCTTCGTCAATAATTTCCTCTTCATTGATTTGAACCAATTGTTCGTTTTGCGTGTCAATCATTTGTCGTATTACTCTTGCTTCTCTTTGCCTACGATGGAAGGGGCGTTCAATTTCTGGATCAACTTGAATCAAGTCACCGGTAAGCGACCTTCGCATACAAGACCTGAAAAAGAATCAAAAGTGGTACTTAGATTATTACTAAAAGAAAGAAAAATTACTAGCTAAGACACAAATAATTAAAAATAAACTAATATCCGAATCAGTGTCCAAATAAATAGAATTAAACTAAATTCAATTACCGACAATGGTGTCAAAAATTTGTTCACAAAAATAAGTCTAATTAAAATCACCGCAAGTGTACGGTTCGTTACAAGTAATAAAGTGGACTTGTTGAATCCAAGTATCATCCCACAGAGATTGATTAGTTCTAATTCAAATTATTATGACCTTAACCGAAATAATGAATTGAAGTTTTGTTGTAATGAAATTGTAACTAAATTGATCTAATTATGATAGGATGAATGATTTAACTAAACTGAATGCAAATGACGTTGAATGTAATTTGAAGTTTTCGAATGTATGATGAATGTACTATGATCAAGAATCCCTATGTAATATTTTTTTCTAAACCTAGTTCTACACCTTGACACACGATTGAAATATTGAAGAATCAATGCTCCTAAATTATTCAACAGTCTTTCTCGAGTAAGGTTAAACCTATTTTAATATGTGATTCGACTATATTTCTATGACGGATGCAAACATACAAAAATGCACGAGCTTTTGTGAGCATTTATATATGTTGAACCTGTTTTACTTCTTTTGAATGCATGAAATAAGCCACTAAAATCACACAATTACGTATATAATATCGTGGTGTCGTTATCTTCATTCGTGCCTCTTTTTTTCTCTCTAAAAACTCTTGTGTCTTCTCTCACTTCATTCTGGACGGCCATAGGGTTTTTATACGCCTCCCAAGATTTGTTTTCATATGTGTTTTAATCAAAATAGAAAATCAAAAAATTCGTCAACTTTTTGTACTATGCGACCGCAAAGTACATAGTACACTTCTATGCAGTCGCATAGAAGTGTTGGGATGCCTCTTTATTTTTTATGGTCTCTATGCGGCTGCATGGTGATGTTACTCTACAAATTTTTATGGTTTAGTCCTCAAATTTCGTCACTCCAACCTCGACCTCATTTTCCATGTCTTCTTCATCCAATGTGTTATTCTCATGCTCAATTTGTCTTCGACATCTTCACGTCTCCACTTCCTCTTCCGGGTTATCTTTTAATTATTTGCACATTGGTCCCTGAACTTTGGTTTGCTTTCATTGTAATCCATTTTTCTCCTAAGTTCCGCCATATTCATCGGTGTTATCATGCAAAACACAAATTGCATCAAATTAAACTATATTCCACATAGTTATTAACAATTATTCATATTTGTGGCTCAAAATACGTGTGTAAAATGCACTCATCAAATGAAAAATGAAATTGTATTTATAGAGTTCAAAAAGTCAAAAATTCTGAGTAATCAGACAAGCAATCCAGACGTCCGCATTTTGAGTCGAACAACCAAGGTAGTCGTTGTGCGTTAGAATTCGGAACAATTAAAAAAAATGACCGTTGGATGAACCGAACATCAGCATCGACAGAATTTCCTTGATTTTTCCTTAAATGGTTTGAAAAATGTAAATTTTTGAAGGAAGTTTTTTACTTTATTTTTCAAGGTAAGCAATATTGTAATAAGTTTAAGTATCAAATTGAAATACTTACATTTTAAAGAATAATTTTTATGCAATTTTTTTTTATGAAATATTTTTTCGTGCCTAAAAATTTATTCGTTGAATTTTTAATAATTCATTGCTAAATATTGATGTGTTGTACCTTTACACAAGAATACAAATATCTTAATCTAATATCTTCGATTTAAGTTCTTTGTCTCGAGTGATTTGTCTTGAATGCTTGACTTCAATCTCGATTTTTATTGATCGTCTGAAGCTGGTCTTTTGAATGTAACATTTTCGTCCTCAATCGATCAACTTTGCAACAATAGCTTTGAAGATTTAAATTCAATGGTTGGAAATAGAATTAACTTATTTATTATGATCAATACATTAATGATGAAATCAACCTTAGGTCAAGACATACAAGATTATTTGTATAAAGTAATAACAACAATTGATAAGGAATAAAAATTTTAGATATCACATGTGATTCAATATATTACCCCTATCATTTACAAGTCAATAACCATCTTAAGCATATCACATTCGTCATATTCATTAATATATCACATTCGTATCAAGCATAAGCAAAAAATATAACATATCATCTCATATGTTTTTTCCCTTTTGGCATAACCAAAAAGTATAAACATCGGATAGAAAACAAGTTATGTAAGAGCAAAAAAAAAAAAAAAAAAAAAAA
>CAIGRN010139713.1:0-10426 GCA_903798345.1 Fraxinus anomala
TAACAATAAAAAAATATTTTTTTTTATTTTCTCGTATAAAACATGAATGCACTAAGCACACATAAAAAAAACAAAAAAAAATCAAATTTACACAAACAAAACACAAAAGAAGAAATAGAAATGCATGAGAACAAATAAATGAATGAACATGATGCGTGCATAACTTAATATTACATAATGATAAAGTACAAGCATGTACCAATAAAAATATATAATCAGTTAGGTACTCAAATACTTTTACATTTAAGAGCCCCGTGATTTATTTCATAATTTTGCAGATCACTTTTCTTGACCCAAACTTGCTTAGTGACAGGAATATTTCCGGTCATCTATGTCATTAACTTGGTCAAATGACTCACCTAATTAGTAAGAAAGTCAATATGACCAATAAACTCCTGATTCTTATTTCTATTTAAGTTCTCGTCTCTATTTCTGTTCAGGAAATGACGACACTTAGATTTTATGTGTCCTAACTCACCACAGTGAAAATATATAAAGATAAACCTAGGACCAAGGTTATGAGATTGTTGATATCTATTCCAAGGTTGGCGGGTCCTACGCTGTCTAGTAAGCATCTGTTTAACAAATCCTAACGTCGACTCATAGGCAACTCTGTGAGAAAAGATTGAGATGGGAGAGAAGATTCAGTGCCCAACGATGATTTTCCCATCATNAAGATAAACCTAGGACCAAGGTTATGAGATCGTTGATATCTATTCCAAGGTTGGCGGGTCCTACGCTGTCTAGTAAGCATCTGTTTAACAAATCCTAACGTCGACTCATAGGCAACTCTGTGAGAAAAGATTGAGATGGGAGAGAAGATTCAGTGCCCAACGATGATTTTCCCATCATTGTCGTTGCGGGCGGTGGCCATATGAACGTCGCCTTGGAGGTGGCCTGTGAGAGAAGAGTGAACTAGAGAAAGAGATGGGATGAAAAAATATTTTAGGTTTCGTCGTGAGGGTGGGGGTGGGATGGGATGGGAGTGGGTAAATTTTATAATATTATTAATAATTTAATTAATACTTGATTTTTGGTTAAATAAACTGTACACTTGATTTTTGATTTGGAAAACTTAATTACCATTTAATATATAATTTCAACTAATATTATTTCTCCTATAAAGCTGTAATAATTTTAATAGAACAATATTTTTAGTTACAGATTCAATTAGTTGATCCAATGGGCTAAGTTTCGCAAATACAATAAGTTGGATTTCAACAACCCAGATTAGTAGGCCTCTGAGTTAATCCAATGAGTTGAATTCGTATAACATAATATGGTAAACTCACAATGGTCCATCACCAGTTGGTGGTGTCAAAATAAACAGGATGACTCCAGCTCGGGATGACCAACACAATTAAAAAGGGGAAAAATTCACAAGTCAGACATTAAGTATAAACATTTCAATTTTCAGGTTTTAAGTTTCAAAATTCAAAACTCAGATATTAATTAATTAAAAATAATTTATTACTTAAATATATTAAGGTCATAGTTATATAATTAATGATCACATGTACGTAATTATAGGTCACAACGTCAAATATTATCAAATTAATTGGTTACGTATTATTTCATTGATAATCAAAAAATTTATATATTATAATTTATTTTTCAGTCACAAATTTTCATATTAGTTAGTCACAAATTATTTTTCACTTAAAATTATCAAATTTTTAGGTCTCAATCAAATAGTTGATCACATACATCAAATAGTTGGTTACATATCACTACTACCAACACTACAGCCACGGTCACTTGCGACCACCCTCACCCCGCTATCGTCACCACCACTATAACAGTACCATAACACCACCACCACCACTAGATCAAATCCACTTTGAACAAAAACCACCACAACCGCCATTATCAGATCTCCGTCACCTTCACCACCAACAACCACTCACATATTAACTATTTAATAGGTCACAAATGCCGACCCCCTCCAATAGAAACATACAGCCACCACCACCATTCTGCAACCCACCACAACAACCTACACCACTACCATCGCACCACCACTACTAAACAACCACCAACATCACTACCACATCACCACCACCAGCACTACCACTAAAAACAATCATTTGCAAACGAAAAACAAGTAAACCACCAACAACCAAAAAAACCCTGGCTATGCAGATCAGATCGGAAGAGAAAGAAATAACACCCAAAATCCCCAAACCTCTCCCACAAACTTAAGGATGTGATTTGATGTTGTTTTAGTTATTTATATGGGATTTTCCAAATCCATTTATTTGTGTTGTTTATTTAATGCTTTCAATTAACTGACTACTAATTGAATGATTAGATGTTAGTCAATTTCGAAACTCGAGAGATGAAGTTAATCGCAGTCACAACAATAACACAATCTAAATTTTATGGATTTCAAGAGAAAGTGTACAATCTACGAAACTTGTTCTATCTAACCTTGATAGATTTTGATTTTAATTTGAAATAGATATATTGGAATTAATTTATAGGATTAAGTTTTACCCAACACTCGAAAGATGGGGGTAGAATTACATTAGATATTTTGCTTATAAACGTGAAAAATCGATTAAAGATAACTAGGTTTTTGAAACTCATGTTTGATTGTTGGGTGAAATCATACCCTAGATTCTCCTATATTGATTAATTCATATAGACTGCATTTATTCGTTGAATTTGACACGATCATCCCTAGTTTAGATAAAACTTTGATTCAAAAATTCATTCATCTGGATAAAATAGAGGCTGCACAATTATAGTACCTAAGAAAATAATTGATTATCAATCTTATGTGTTCGACACTCTAACTCCATTCATATATTACAAAACTTGACATCGTATATTTGCGGTATAATTATGTTACACTATTATCCTTTTGAATGATATTCCTGATAGTTATAAGGATGTCAAGAATGCAATCAAATATGAGACGGTGACTCTTTCATCCAATATAGTCATCGATTCCTTAAAGGCTAAGGAAAGTGAAATGAAAGTTGAAAGAAATGAGAGAAAAGTAGGAGAGATTCACCATAGGAGAGGTAGATCTCGGTCTAGGGGTGGAGATGGGCAAAATGTGGTGGCAAGAAAAATTGGAAAGGTAGGTCTAAGTCACACCAGAAGACAAAGGAGAGACAATGTTATGATTGCGGAAAACTAGGGCATTTCATTAGTGAGTACCTTAAAGAGAAAAACAAGTTGAGAGATCAAATGGGTTGTGAACCCAGTGAGATAAACATTGTTGTCTTGAAAGATAATCCTGGTGAGATTTACATGCTTCTAAACACTGACCCAGCCGAAATAAACCTGTTTATGAACTCCCATATGCATGAGTGAATTCTTGACTCCTGTGTTTCTTTTCATGTCACTTCAAAAAATAAAATGTGGTTTGATAATTTGTATGAGTCTGATCACAGTCATATTTTTGTATAGGGTGGAGTCACATGTAAGATCACTGGCATGGGTTGTGTGATTGTCAGATTTGACAGTAATTTTGTGCACACACTGAAATAGGTTAGGTATATTCCACATAAGAATAGGAACCCAATTTCTGTGGGAGAGTTATAGTGCGTAGGTTTCATTGGTACTCTTAGTGAGGGTGTAATGAAAATTTGTAAGGGAGCACTTGGAGCCTTTAAGGCTACTAGAAGAAATGACATATATATTACATATACTGAGGTGATGGGTGGTTTAAATTCCACTATCACTGACACTAATCACACATAGAAGTGGCACAATATATCACATATATATTACACATACTGAGGTGATGGGTGATTTAAATTCCACTATCACTGACACTAATCACACATAGAAGTAGCACAATATGTTAGCTCACATTAGTGTTAAGGGACTTAAGTTTCTTAACGATAAGGGTATGTTTGGTAGGGATCAAGTGTTTGACTTGCCATTTTGCGATCATTGTGTGCTTGGTAGATATCATAGGATATCATTTGCATCTAGCACATACAAGACATTTGGAGTGTTAGAATACATGCATACTGATTTGTGGGATCCATGGAGCAATCTCACTTTTCGGGGCAACAAATATTTTCTGTCTATTATTGATGATTTTTCTAGACATGTGTGGGTTTACTTGTTTAAAGATCAATCTGAGACTTTCGTGAATTTTAAAAATTGGAAAGTTAAGGTGGAGAACCAAACACATAAAATGGTAAAATATTTGTGTATTGATAACGATATTGAGTTTTTCCATATTGAATTTGATAATTTGTGTAATGAATCTGGCATTACTAAACATAAGATTGTGCCTTATATTTCCCAGCAAAATGGGGTTACTGAAATGATGAATCGTACTTTGCTTGATAATGTTAGATGCATGATGTTGAGTTATGGTATCCAAAGAGCTGTTATGACTGCATGTTGTTTGATTAATATGACTCCATCTATTGGTTTAAATGGTGATACGTCATACGAGATTTAGTATGGTAAATGTGTCGATTATTCTATATTTAGAACTTTTTCTTGTGCTGCTTTCTCATATTAATGTGAGGGAAAACTTGAACCTAGAGCTAGGAAGTGGGTCTTCATAGGCTATCCCAAAGGTGTTAAGGGACATATGTTATAGGATATAAGCCATAAGGGTGTGATAATTTTCATAAGTCGTGATATTACATTTAATGAGTTTGAGATGCCTTGAGTTGAGAGTGAGGAACAACTAGAAACTGTTAGGGAAGAGTCCCCAATTGAGATGAAGCGAGTAAGTATCCACATCCCCAATATCTTGAGTGAGGTGGAGACTGATACACAAAATCAGCAAAATATAGGTGGTGATGAGGAGATTATAGAAGATAATCCCATTGACTAAGACCCTCTAGTTGACTATCAATTGGCTAGAGATAGAAAGAGGAGACCACGTAAGGAATCCCGGAGATTGTCTGAATATACCATAGGTTACACTAGTTACCAAGAACTAGTAGATAGGGAGCCCATGAAATATAAGGCTAGATTGGTAACTAAGGGGTACATATAGAAAGAAGGGATAGATTGCAATAAGATCTTTTATTCCGTTGTTATGTATACCACTATTAGAGTCATACTTGTTTTTGTTGCTTAATATGACAAGGAATTTGAACAACTTGATGTCAAAAATGTTTTTTTTTCGCATGGTGACCTTGATGAAAACATATAAATGCGTTAACTTGAAAGTTTCGAAAGTAAGTCTAATCTTGATTATGTGTTTTTTTTTTAAATAAAAAATCTCTGTATGGGCTAAAACAGTTGCCATGTAGGTGGTATAAGAAATTTGATTCTTATGTGCTTTCAATTGGTTTCAAGAGGAGTGAGTTTGACCATTGCTTGTATTACTTGAACCACAACACTAATGAAGAGTGTGTATATTTGTTACTTTATGTGGACAACATGTTATTCATTGAGGTTAACCGGGATAGGTCAAAATCTTGCTTGTATACGCATCAAACTTCTTATGTGCTTAAAATTTTGAAGAAATTTGGTTTGCTTGACTATAAACCTGCTTCCGTGCTTCTTGAAAACCATTTTATACTATTTAAATACCAATCGCCTGCTAATGAAAATGATTTATGAATAAAGTACCTTATTCTAATGTATTGGTTCTGTTACATACCTTATGGTTTGTACTAGACCCGACTTGGCTTTCACTGTGAGTATGTTAAATAAGTTACATGCTAATCCTGGTCCCAAACATTAAAAAGCGTTAAAGTGGTTGCTTAGGTACTTGAAGGGTACCTTTAATGTGGGTTAGTTTATAAATCTATAATGAGGGTGTAAAAATTAAATGTTTCATAAATGCTAAATATAGTGATGATAGAGATAATAGGAAATCTACTTTCTCTTATAAGTTTACTTTGTGTGACTTTTGTGTGAGTCTCAACTCCAACACATATTTGCTTTATCTACCATTGAATTTGAGTATATTGCTGCTATAGAAGCTATTAAAGAAGCTCTCTGGTTTAGAGCCTTGCTTAATTAACTAGGAATTTTAAGTGACAATGTGCTAGTATACTCTAATAGTCAATATGCTATTCATCTACGTAAAAATCTTGTGTTTCATGGACGCACTAAATATATAGATGTTAGACTACATTTTATTTGAGATGTAGTATCTCAAAATTTGAGAAAGTGTATTCAGATTATAACCCTGCAGATATGGGCACTAAAGTGCTATTCCTGATAAAGTTTAGAAGTCGTCTTACACTTCTAAATATGGGTAAAGGTATGTGTTTTTCCTTTTTTTTCTTTGCATGTGTATTTGACATCAAATTGGAGATTTGTTTGGTATTTGATACCTAATAAACCTGGGCAATGATGAAAAATCGAGTCGAATTTAATTCAATAGGCTCAATGCCTATTATTGAATATGGATAACCCAAGGTAACAACTGGTGGCTCATGGAACCGATATGGACCTAGAATCCCACATGAGATTATTAGGGGTGAGTAGGGCTCGACCCACTTATTTACTTGGCCCACCCAGGTTTGTGACCTAAGTGAGTCTTTATATTGGGTTTTCTCTCTACCTTCCTCACACGGTACTCGTGCTTTGTTTTCTGCTCTCTGACCATGCGTGTCTTTGTGATTCTTATGCAATTCTTTGAGCCTTCTCCTCTGTTCCTTGCTGTTGTGGGTGGCCGACGACTAGACCCTGTGGTTGAGCCTATGTTTCCCACGTTTTCTGCCATTGCTTTCGGCACACTTGTTGATGCCGGTTCTACGTTACTCTTTTGCGGCGACTTCTTGGTGTTTGGTGGGATTCTTTTAGGTCTACTTGTTGTGGAGATACTTGTTACCTTGGGTTGGTTATTCTAAGCCCGACTCATCATCAAAGCTTAGATTGTAAAGGGTAGTTTGATTCTTTCAATTCATTTGTGTTATTTCGATTTCTGTATTATTGTATTGATGTTTAACTAACTGTTTTACTATCTATACTTTCTAGGAATTGCATTTCCACTGAAGAAACGATATAATCAAATCGAATAACTATATTTATTTGTTATAAAATTCAAAGTTAAGAAAATACCGATCTTTTATTAGAGCAAAAAATAAGACATTCTTTGTAAACTCAATTGGCTAGAATTTCTTCTTCTTTTTTTTTTAATTGGAAAAAAATATTTTTCTACCTCAACCCCCTAGAGATTTATGAGTAGAAAGAGAAATAAATTTTGGTAACTCAATTTATTAGAATTTCGTGTAGATGACGTGTTATAAAATTAAAAAGAAAGATAAGAATAAGAAAATAAATAAGTGAATGGTAGATAGTCAAAACTCAAGTATGTATTTTATTAATAACCAAATTCCATATTTATAGATTACAATTAAAGATGTACGTAGGAGTATAATTATCATTCACAAATATTATAATTTTCATAATATATTTCTTTTTTTCTTTTCATAATTAGTTTTTTATGAACCAGACAGAATTTTAGTCAAACTGTTGTAAAGAAATTCCTCAAACCCCTTAAAGCAAAGAACACAAAGGAAGCGATAAAAACGAGTATGAAAAGATAAAACATAAAAAATTAAATATATTTCAACTAACTGTCGATGGTTATCTAAAGATAATTAATTAGCACAAAAACATTCATAGTACAATATTTTTCTTGATTTTTTGACTTTTCCATACGTAAAATTAAAAAATTAAACAAACATTGCAAACGTACGTGCGTTCTAGGTTCTCTCTCTCTTTCTGCATATGAAAGAGAGAGAATTATCAAAATCTATTTAAACTTTTATTTAAATTCCCATCAAATAAGGGGCTAAAAATAAATAGCGGTATTCTAAAAAGAGTAAAGCGTGATTAGACGTGGAGTCCAAGTTTTAACCTTTGCAAACCTATGCGAGGTCCAGACATAAAAAAATATTTTCTTATTTTAAAATTATTTTAAGATTTTTAATCATTCTAAAAATAGTTTAATAATTAAAATAAAACATGTTATACATTTACGATTATAAAATACTATATTTACTTAATTATTTTTACAATTAGTCATTTTTATAATTTTCAAGTTTTTGAAATGTAAAAGCTAGACTATTTTTCTAACGTATTTTTATTTTTGATTTTTGTACAAATAAAGTTATTTAAATACTTTAAACTAAAGTCAAATAAAAGGCTTTAAAATAAAGGAAAAAAATAATAAAAAATAAAAATTAATAAAATGCCGATCTCTTAATTTCAGCCTTACTGTCAAGGCGTGACATTTTACCCATGTCTCGGACCTAAACACTGTCTAAATACATTTTTTAGAGCACTGATATATAGTAAGTAGAGATTATATATACATTATAATAAATTGATTATATATACATTATAATAAATTGACAAGTGATAAACATATTTAAAAGAATTAAACTTCTTTGCAAGAAAGAAGTTGACACTCTTGTTGAGTTATACTCACATGGGAGTGAGTCTCATATGGGATCTATGTGAATAAAAAAAGTCAAAAGAAATTCTCCCCTCCCTCCTATTGGAAGTATGACACCCTCATTGGCAGCATAGCAGGGTTTTACTTGAAATACAGCATATCATCGTGTGCAGATATAGTCTTTTCAAATAGAACAGATTTTTCCAATCAATCATGTCATATGTCATGGTTTCCCTAATCATGTATTTCGACCTCCTCGTTTCCCTACTAATGAATTTTGTTGTCCTATGTTTTTGTGCATCTTTATTTGACTTTTACGTGTACATTTTTTTTGGCTGACTTACAACCGTGAAGGATCAAATGGGATGAGCCGAGCTATATTTTCTTGTGCGAGCCTCTTGCCAATTTGCATGAGTTGGCTCACTCACTCAGGAGGTGGAAAATTAAATTGTCAATGAAATTTTAAAAATAATAAAAACAAAGTGATGAACGACCAACTCGCGAGATGACTCGATCATCCCAAAGCCAGCCCGTGGAACGAATCAAACCACAAATTTTTGAAACGAGCTAGTTCATGCTCATTAACACTACTAACAAATGTTAATAAATTATCACTCTTTACTCTCTGACCCCAAAACCATGTCATCCAGTCTCGATTTCTCTATTCTTTCCTCCTGGATTTTGTCACATAAGTTTTTACTTTTTAATTGACCTTCATTTGTCTTTTTCATTAACATATAACTTTTGTAACATGCGATGGGTCAATACTGCGCTAACTTACACGTCTAGTGAAAACAAGAAGAAAAAAGGATCCTAAGTTTTTTTTTTTTGTTAATTAAAATAAGCAAATGTAAACATATTTCCTAATCCGTGTATGACCTATTTTTGTATAATATAGAAACTTCCTATTGGCCAGCCAAATTAACTCATAATAGATATAAAATTTATGAAAATTGCAAATTTCAATTTCCAAATGGGCTAATTCTGGTTCAAATAATAATTAAAATTCCAATATTCTCTTCTACCGAATTGTCCTCTTCATTTAAAGAAAGTAATATACATAAATTGAGTGCCACTCAAGAACGGATATTTATGATTTTTCTTAATTAGAGGCTTAGGCAGTCATCAATTCAAGTACGTAACTAAAAACTTAATTAACACAAAAATCAGATATTAATTAAATTTTATTTATGAAATAAATAATTAAATATATATTTTATTAATTACATATATTATGGTCACAATTATGTATTTATATGTCATAATTTATTTATCGAACACAAATTTTATAGATCACAACTTATTTCAAGATCACAAATCATAAATTTTATAGGTCAAAACTTATTTCACGACCATAAATTATCAAATTAATTGATCACAATTTACTAAATTCTAAGTCACAATTATAAATTTAGTCACAATCACACATTTTTGTAGGTCACATATTATTTGCTAGTCACAAACACTCTTTCCCCCACTACCACCACCCCGCCACCATGAGTACAACCGTCTCAAGAACCACCACCACCTCACCAGCATCACCACAGCACCTGCAAAACCACCTCACCACCACCATACAACCACAATACACCACCGCACCCACATCACACCACTATCGCACTACACAAAATATCATCAGCTACCACAACCCACGACTCCATTGGCCATGAAATATATCAAAATGAGTAATTAAAAAAGAAAAGATCTGCAACGAAAGAGGGGCACCATCAAAGTTATATCACCGCCGCATCCTAGTCACAATCGAGCGACGCCATGAATGTTTTCCCCACGAGCAGTGGTCACAGTCCACTTTGCGCGACGGTGGCATGTGACAACTGTCCTGTCACATCGACAGAGAGTGGAAAAGGTGAGGAGGAGAGAGAGAGAGAGAGAGAGAGAAATGAAAATGTTTTTAGAGTTTGAAATTGGGTGGGTGAGTGTTTTGGTGCGTGGTGAGTTTGTAGATTTATTTAAGTTTATAATATTATTATTAATATTTAAAAATTAAATTATCATCTGATTTTTATATTAAAAAACTTTAAATCTGAATTTTGAAATTGAAACTTAAAAAATCTAGTT
>CAIGRN010139733.1:0-11479 GCA_903798345.1 Fraxinus anomala
ACATGTGTGAATGCTCGCAGAGTTGAGAGATACATCCGAAATTCTGCATAGCACTTCTTCGAATTATATTTCATGGCATCCAACATGAACATGTGTCCATTTCTCGCAAATGGGAACCTTCTCACTTGACTTCTCTGTTTGTGATAGTACGTAGCCACGTCTATTTCTACCTGTCGATAGTATCGAAACCATTCGACGATGTCATCTTGAAGTTGTTGCACAACTTCCTCTTCTTCGATTTCGACATCATCATCGGAGCAATGCATGAGGTCACAATGAAAATGAGAACAGGCCATTCCACTTTGTAATGTTACTGATAACGGACTTTGAGATGAAGGAGCAGTTGCAGGAAACCTCCGAACAACTCTTCCTTTCCTTTTCTTTGTTTAAGATATTGGTTGAATGCCCTCTTTTATAGACCGTGCTCCATTCGAAATTGTCTTCAAACATATCATTGCACAAACATTCACATGAACAACTGGAAAAAGCAAAAAATAAATAATTTGACACAATTGATTGCAAGTCTACTTGTATAGCATCATGACTCTAGAAAAACGCTTTGGAGACAAAGACATCCAACAACAGTTTACCATTACGCATGCAATCACAAAAGTTTTGAAAATATGGACACCAAATTCAAAGTACATACATGGGTGCAGAACATAAATTTTACGAGTAGAAAAAAAAATTTCCGTATGGAAAATCCCGCAAATACTAATATTAAAAAAACAAATACACCAAACCATCANAAAATATGGACACCAAATTCAAAGTACATACATGGGTGCAGAACATAAATTTTACGAGTAGAAAAAAAAATTTCCGTATGGAAAATCCCGCAAATACTAATATTAAAAAAACAAATACACCAAACCATCACAACCGTTCACATACACCGGTCATGCTATTTTTTTATCCATTACAGTCCTCATTCCGATCGTCTCTTCATATCATCGTTCCAGCACCACTCAATCCAGTCCATTTTTTCATTTGCGTCATCCTGCAAGTCAAGAATCTCCCTAATACCCCTTCTGCTCAGGAACTTGCAAGTTCAGAAGTACAACTCAATTTTATTATGTAGTATGCCCGTCGCCAACAACTCTTCCAATAGTTTCTTCGCGTGAGTCACATCAGGACCAACCAAAGTGCCGATTTTTTCGGCTACTTCTCGATCGGCAGAGACGGTGCGGTCAACAGAGTATGACACATCTCTGGCTCCTATTCTCGATCTCTTCTCACTTGTGTTCTTGCTGCTTGGTCGACGCTTGTCTCCACTTCGCGGCCTGGAGACGTCCATGCTGGTCGTTGCCCGACCAGTTTTGTCTCCCTCATCACTTGACCCGCTGTTCTCCTCGCTGTCCGGATGAGCGTCTCGCAGGTCTTCGTAACCACTATCTTCAAACATAGCGAATCCTGTCCGGCACATCGCGACGGTGTGACCGCATACTTATCGCTGTCAAAGGCGTCCCCGAACAAAACATTGTAGCTGTATACCTCTCTGCAGTCTCTGTCTCTGTATTCTTTGTAGTCCTTGTTTTCCTGTTCGACATGGAAAATATGAAAATAAGTGTCCAATACGAGACGGCTGAACCAAAGTGATGTATGCATTACAATTGGAATGGGAACTCATTGCACGTGCAAAACATTCACAATTCTCTGTTATGCAAACACCACTTAGATCAAAATAAGATACATCTATGGTACTGACACACCAGTTTATTCATGACTATAAAAATCAAAATAATCTTACAAATCATCTGATTTATAGTCTCTGATGATGTAATATGTAGAAAGTGTGTAAACAAATAATTGTCGACAAAAAATGCAATCAATTTACAGTGACCTGTTGCTCCTAAAATTTCACCCAATAGCATCACCAAGTTAACAAATGAATCAGGACGAATTAAACAAAATACAGATTACAGAATGAGGTAGAAACAGGGACCTCTTGTTCCTATAATTTAACTCAGTAGCATCATCAAGGGAACAAATGAATCAAGAACAATTCGATCATCATATCCACAATAATGAAAATTCAGGTAAGTGTGTAAAATTCACATAATTTCAGAAAACAGAAGATTGCATCTTCGTGGCACCTTTTTTTTATCCATTGATCCCACTGGCACCATTATTAACATTTCGATTTAAGAAAACTCAAATGCCAAGTCATTAGAGATTATCTTCACTGTCGTTGCAAGAATTACAAATATCCGTGAAAAATGTTGCTACTGGGAAAAATATTTGGTACCTTAATCTTTCGCTCCCACCACTCGTTCGAGGCAGTAATTGTTCCCGTTGCGGAGATATACTCAACACCAGTGCAGTTCAACAGCTCCGTGAGTCGTTTATGCTTTTGACGGAGACAATCCCAATGATTTTTCAACTGTTGCTTGGTCCAGACGTGCCCGGAGTTGGTGTTGAACAACTGGATCACTTGCTCCCAGCCGTGTTTCGTGAAGCACTTTTCGTTACGGTGACCGTCGACTATCACCGTCTCGCAAGCGGCAACGAACATTTGGTTATCATGTTTGCTCCAAATGGCATTCTTTCGGGCCAGTACTTGGGTCTAGTTTGGAGGAGGGTTGGAGGTGGACGAGGAACCGTTGTAACCCATCTACAATGACAAGCCACAAAACATGAGAGTGTGAAAAAAAAATTTCGAGACGGTAATGAGGTAATTATGGTCAGACGGAGTTAGGTTGGACATCTCCACCTTGCAGAACTCGAAAATTCAAATGTCATATGGCCACCCATTAGTGACGTGCAAAAACCCAAAATATAGGTCATAAAAACCATTTGCAGATTGTAAACTTTAGAATTAGATGCACTGTACTTTGATACCAAAATCCAATATCATCCGAAATTTTAGTTTGTCATACTATGCATACAATCAAATGTATCTTGAACGTTGCTCATTATGCTGAAATCATTGCAAAAAAAAATGAAGAGTGCAACCCTTTTTTACACAGACACATATAGAATTGCATATTGAAGACTGCGAATTTCTGACGTGAAAATGTAAATCATCGAAAACATCGACCCTTATCGATGACATCCGTGGATCCATGGTGTGAGAGTGGTGTCTCCTGGCCGGATTACAATATCGAGTCCAGCAAGCTTTTTATTCCTGTTCGTCGAGAAAATGAATTACGATCAGAGGGAAGGACATGTCAATACGTCATCCTCTAACAGTTTTGACGGAGAGCCTGTCTTCAAAGGGTGCGGATCTCGACAGGAGATGTCACGGCAGATTGTGGTGATACCGCAATTTGGACGTTACTGTTCGTCGGTTGAACATTAAAAAGGATGAAAGTCTTTGGAGAGAGAAATGACTTGGGTTCTTGAGGCGTGTAATGAGGAGGGTAAAATTGGGAATGGAAGTTGTATGGCCTGAGTTGGTACTGCAAAGTTGTCAGAGCATGTTGAATTAAAAATTGGAGAACAGTCAGATTTTTACTGACCAACGGTCCGAATTGTTATTTACCGTGCGCCCAGACACATGCATAATGTTTGGCTCAATAATTGCTTCATGAGTTGCATAAAATACAAGTGATATTTTAAAGTTCATTTACAAATTCCACAAGCTTTTTGCTACTACATCTTGCATTTCAAACTGAAATGAGACAAAAAGAACAAAAACTATTTCTAACTTGCATCGTGGCTCCAATGCTTAAACATTTTGCATCATTCAAGGAATTGTTACATTGCTCCAATGAGAAAATAGTAAACACTAAACACAAACAAGGAATTGGCGAGAATCGGGCCAAGCAGACTTATTGAAGCGCTTGATAGCAATCCACTGATAATTTTCAAGAAAATCCTTTATAAACTACATTGAGAGCCTTCTGTCCATGCTCTGAAACAATGTTTTCAAAAGAAAACCCATTTGCAGCTGATTTCAGCTCTTCCTAGCTGAACTCTCTAAAGCTTGGTAATTCATTTTTCTCCCCATTTTCTGTAACCATTTTACACAAAACCCAATAATTTAAATTAAAGATACAAAATCCCCTCCAAATACAATGATACTTAATTATGCCTATCTAGATCAGAGGATTGAAGAACAAAGGGCTTGAGGTTAGAATGCCACCAGCAGAATGAAGATTTGGAGCAACTTGCACCCATTTTAATGGCAATACAACAAAAAGATACTAAAGCACAAAACAAATGTAGAAATTGACAGTTGATCAAAATTGAGGCATTGCATTACAATGAAGGAATGGAAGTTATTGTTTAAATACAATACTGGATTTTGGTTTTCATATTTCAAGACAAAGCACGCGTTATATATACAAGGAAACAAATAGCAATTGACAATAAAATCATACAAGATAATATTACAAAAATTGATTTGTCTCATGTTTAAACTTACTAACATCTGAGGTTGTCTAAAAAGTTTGGAAGAGAGGAATAAGGTATTGGTTTGGTATTCAGACTACTTCCTATCAACAAAACTTATCACACAAAGGGAGCAGAAATGACAATCAACTGCTGTCCAGGAGACAATATTGCGCACACAGACTCCATTAAACATCAGAAAATATCAAACATAAAGGTGGTAAGAACATGAACCTTGATTTGATTCCTACTATCTCGCCAGGCATTTCATTCATAATGGTAATTCCAAAGCCTCGATGTTCAGCCCACTTCTTATACATCTGCATGACCATTGAAGCCTGGTCCATGCTCTCGATACCACAAACTCCGGCTTGAACCTATAATTAGTAGAAAAATATTTATTTCACCAAATTGATTCAGCAAGTGCAATTATATCTAGATAATAATACCACTAAAACAAAGTTACCGAGTCCACCAAGAAATAGCAAAACAATTAATCATTTTTACAAGGATAAAATTTAGAAGCAAATATTTATTGATATTTAAATGCACCTACAAGGTGGCCATTAATAGAGTTCACCTCTATGAAGCAAGAAGAAGTATCACGCTCCCCAACTAACAAAGCTTCAAGCTCTTTTTCGTTGATGTTTTTTCTCATTGTAAGTAGAGCATTTTGAGATTCTGTTTAATTAGAAGAACAATAATCTCGCATGCAGCTCATGAGGGAAATCATCTTTTCAATATTTACATCATTCCCAAACTTAACCACCACCGAAATAAATTTTGAATAGATTACACATAATGTTGACCCTGAAAATCGTAATGCCAACGTGGACGACAGATGTCGGGCCCACTCACACCAACCTAAGCAAGTTCCGACGCGTTTCGACAGGTGAACTGGTAGGAGAAGGGCAACACGTGAACGCGGAAAATGCTCCACGGCGTGAAACAAAAATGTTCGAATACCGGCGATAATGACTAAAGTAACTGAGCTAACAAACAATTACCAACAAAGATATCAATGACCTAATATCCAAACTACCAATAATAGATCAAGTGAGAATGTATATTAAGAATGCTCTTGTATATTATCATATTCAATGTTCAAAGGACCATCCTTTTTTATGTACAGAGATCACATATTTATATATTTCTGGCCGACGTGGTGACCGTTAGATGAGAACCACGTGGCCTCATTCTCTTGACCGAAACCTCACACCACTAAGTCTATCATACATTAAACACATTGACAACAGGTCACCCTGTACAATAGATTGACACAACTGACATTCTTTATTATAGATGTCATATCAATTATTCCTAAAGATTGTATGCAAATCTTGCAAGAGACAACTTTAGCTTCAGGGACCTCGGATGAACTAAGGGCTTCAGCTTGAGAGGGCCTTAGTTGGTGGTCTTTGATGCGAAGAGCCTTGGCATAACAGGAGCTTCGCCATACTGCTTCGACCATTTAGGTAGTGCTTCGGCACAAATGCTTCAACCATTCATTTGATATTTTTACATTTGATCAGTTGACTCTTTGTTGACTTTTCTTTCCACGTGGATTGCTACGTGGTATTTTGACTTGAGCCTTGATGGCGAAGCGTAACAATAGTCTCAAAAGTCTAGACATGATTATTTATGTAATGCATGGACTTGTATGCACAAAATTTTTGTTCGGGTGCTTTTTACCACACCACACATAACATTAAAGGAAAGCTTTCCATATGACTCTCCAAGACCAACTTTTGTATTTCTATATTTTTGTACTTAAATCATTATATGAATTAATCTATTTTTATTTAAATTCCATTATACACACACACACACAGACACACACAAATTACATTTTTCACCGTGACACACTAAAGTCATTTAATTCAACAGTAATTTAGGATCAAATACATCACAAAGATCCAACTAAGTTTCTCTAGAGACCTAGGTAGAGGAAAATCAAGAATTATGATCCAATTATTTTTTTAAAATGTGTAAGGCGTTATTGAAGCCGGCTGAAGTTTGAAAGAATAATGAAATAATATAAATGAGTAGTTTCCTGTCAAAAGTAGTTTCCTGTCAAATTATAATTTTTTAAATAGTATTTTTTTGAAAAATGTGTAATTGAAAAAGAATAAAAAGTTCTTGATTTTTGTGTAATATTATTCTATGGAAGATTGTGTGATTGAATATAAGAGGGAGGATAATATATTTTGGAATAATGTGGGCCAAACGGGGGCTATACTTTCCCTACAAAATTTTGGGAGACAAATTGAGAGTTGTAGGCAAACTTTTTTCCACAAAAACTATGTTTCGTAAGGTTATGATTTGTTTCAAAATTTTCAATAGTGGAAGGAATTGTACACACATATATTCAATTTTTTTCTTGACAAAAAGTTTGATGGTTTGGATATATTTTTTGCAGACAAAAATATTTGACTGTTTGTAGGCTAATAATTAGAGGAAAATTTTACAATTTTTATGTTTATTTTTAGTCCATCTAAAATGTATATTTGAATTAAAAAGATACTTGAAAAGAAAAAGAGAAAAGATAATTATTCTTTGGTTTTTTTTTAACAAAATAATAAATAAAAAAAACCCTCGTACCCAAGTTCTGTTTCTTCTTCTTGGGGTACTTTTAAAAATGGCTTGATCAAATCCTCTAATTTTCACTTTGAATTTTCACCAATTGCATATTTCCACAATGGCCTTTTGAATGTTAAAAGACAAAGATACTCTTAAGTATGTTATACAATTACAAAATATTATTTTATTTTTAAAAAAATACCACCATTTTAGTTAATAAGTAAAATCAAACACTTCCCACTTAAAATATTATAGACTTGTTATTTTTTTAATCTAAAAGTTAATCTATGTCGAAATAAGATATATCAATTAAAAACGTATACTAATTTAATGAAAACGAAATTAAACATACGTAAACAAAAAAAAATTTGTTATTTTTGTGTATATTCTTTCAGAAGAGATCCATGCAATTTTAATTTCCAGCCTTAATAGTCTTAACAACCTTAAGCAATCGACCATTAATAGTGCAGTCGGCTGTAAATAGTACAATCGGTCCGACTTTTTTTAAAATAAACTTATGTTGCCCTTGGGGCTGATTTTCCGACTATTTTTTTATAATTAAAAATTATGTTTCATTATGCATATATGATTGTAATCCTGATTTGTTATTTTGGTGATTTCGAATTTGATGAAAAAGATTGATGTGTATAGAAATGGACGAGTGATACAAGTTGTGGTATTCCAATTTCCACAACATCAAGTACATCATATGCAGGAATGTATCATGATTTACAAAACAAGCTGAATGTCTATCTCTCTTAGTACGATATTGAACAGAGATTTCAATTCAACGTGTATTCATCCATTCCGATTCCACCTATGAAGGTTACTTCTGATGTTGAAGCGAACTATCTAGTTTATTCCATGTACAAGGCAACTTGAAGATTAGGTATCGTGGTAAAGACATCATTTCGTTGTTTAGGAGAGCGAAAAAGCTTATAATGTTGAAAAGTGTAACAAGTTCATGGTTGAAATAAGAAGTAAATCAATACCGGCATAGGAGTATCTAACAAAAATGGGGATTGAATATTAAGCGCGGTCACATTTTTTAGGACGTCGATACAATATGATGACGTCAAACAATGCGGAGTCTCTCAATGCATTATTCAAGACGCTACGGTAATGATTTCACGACCGACATGCAAAATCACGGAGTTGCACGAGCGTGCTAGCCTCAGTTCAGGAGGATTAGCTCTTCAAGGCTGCAAAGGTTGAGAAAAAGTTGAATGTAGAATCACTGGATAAGTTGCACTTATAGTCAATTTCAGTTGGAGAGTTTTTCATGTAAGCTTGCAGTCGCAGTGGCTATGTACAGAGGTTTTGCAGCGAGAACCTTATGCCCTTCTTATTACACGGCTGATTATTAGAGAGTAGCGTATGTTGAGATTATATTTCCTTTACCGAATGAAGCCGAGTGGGAAGTTCCCGACCATATTCTCCCACTTAATAATTTGTTGCCACCTGAAGTTGAATTGCATGGTCCTGGACGTCTATGTACATCAAAAATACCATCCACCAAAGAGTTTTTTTGACTGCGTAAGTGCAGTAGGTGTAGAGCAACATGACATACACGTCAATTTTGTACAAATCAGATTTTCCTAAATAATAATTAGACGAATGTGTAATGGTATCGCTGTTAAATGTGAACAATATTTACAATTATTTCATAATTAAATAAATAATTAAATGAATAATATTTACATTTTTTTACAATTAAATATACAATATTTACATATCACAATTGAATTCATACAAATCCCACGCTAACTTATTCCTCCAATTTTGTATCCAAGATTGGTTGATTCCATCTACCTTATGTGGTATACTTAAAAATTCAATATATTTTATTGCGAACATGCCACAATTGCCCCTACAATTAAATAATAATGTGTCATTCGCTATCGTGCAGCTAAAAAATAAGTTTTCAAATAAAAAAAATTATAAATACTTACGAAATTGACTGTCTCGTAGTCTTCGTGTCCCACATGATGGCTAATCTATCCTGCACAATCACCCCCGCTCATCTAGTCATCAAAGGAATGATATAGCTACCGGCTCCAGGTTATGCTCGAACTGACCTTGTGTCAGAAAAGTGTGATCAGATTCGTACACATACATAGTGGAATCAGCAAAGATGATCTCCACTGCATTGCAGTGATGATTCACGAATACTGTAATGTACATATGTATACAACCCTCACATGACTTTTCCCTGACACTCGACCACATCCCTATGACCCAACATATATTCAGGCACCATGTACTCATTACCCATAAGTTCGAGCGACTGATACTCAATGGTAATGGCACGTAGGAACACAATGCTCAATATGACTTGGTCAGGAATGTCAAATGATTTCAGATATATTTAAGCCCGATTAAGGAAAAGGTCCATAGTTAGGTCGATGTGCTACAGCAGGAAATACTAATAAAAAAAGAGGGAGTTATTTCATTTAATAAACAAAAAATTATGTATACATAATAAATAATAATTGTGATATTACACTTACATCGTCGGTGAGCCAAACTCCCAGAGTCATGATATCCTGAAACCACTTATAAGCGTCAGGTATTGTCCTTTGAACTATCGTGTAGCTAGCTCTGAAAAAAACAAATAGAAAAATATAGATGAATTAGGGCAGCGTACTTTACTAAAATTACAAAATACTTACTCGGACATAATTTTTCTCCTCTTTATCTCAAACGCTTTTCACTTGGTATGGTCCATCTCCTAGAAGAGATTGGGGTACATCCCGTCGACGAACGTTTTCCTTTTCGCCTCGATCGTGAAGGTATTGTGATGGCAATCTCGATATTATGACGACAATCTCGATGGACATCTGCTTTTGCACATCAATAGCACATTTTATACCCTCTGTCACGATGGACGTCCTCTCTTCATCCGCCTCACTTCATCCCGAGGACCGCCACCCCATCCGTCCCTCCTTCGTCATCGAGGCTACCACATTCTTCATCGGGGCCATACATTCCGTCCTCTCCTCCTCCGCCACCTCTTCCCTTCCCATCTGGGCATCCCATCACGCTCCACAGATAAAAAAATGATTATAATGCACCCTTATCTATCCACAACGATGGGCGATCCCCCTCTCCATCACCTTCTCCATCTGTTACCCCCTCCTCTGCTTACTATATTGCCTCGGAGTGCGCGACCTCATCCTGAAGGTCTACTAAATGGCCTCTTAGCTCTCCAACATCATGGGATAAATTAGCTACCTCGCCTCTCAACTCTGATCGTAGTACCCCTACCTCCTATTACAACTTCTCTCGTACCCCATCTACCTTCACTCGTAGCGCGCCCACCTCATCTCTCAACTTTTATCATAAAGTGCTCACATTCTCTCTGATAAATCCAGTCAAATTCAGTCAGGCGAATAAATAGATCATCGAAATAATGACTCTGACTGTGTGCATGAGATCCATGGAAAAGGTGTTTGGATGGGGAAGAAGGAGATCTCATCGACGGATGTGGCCCTCTAGGCAGAGGTAATCCCATCGGCGGAGGTGATATCTAGGACTAAGGTGATCGTCGATCAACTGAACCGCTCTCCTACACAAATAACAACATTAAAAACTATTAACTTAATTAAAATAAGCTAACTCATAGAAAACGGTAATAAACAAATTATATTCGAATCACATATCCAATCTCGATCCATGTTGGAATCGGATATCTGATCTTATTGAGTATGCGAAACGGCTAATTCACACACAAAACCTCGACCTTCATCCTCTGTCGGTGATAAGTGTAGTTTCTACACTTGTTTGAGACCCTAAATCATGATATTTTATTGTCTTTTGGATAAAATTTTATCTAATTTATGTTATATTGTATTTTGTAGATAAAACTTTATATTTAATGAAAAATTGGAGAAAAGAATGAAATGACAAAATTCAAAGATGAAACCTTGAAAATAAATAATACATTAAATGAGTTGGAGTCAAATGAGGCTCAGTGGACTTATATATATATATATACCCCTAGACAGAGATACAAAGGAAAAAAATGTGGAACAAGAACAGAAAATAAAAGAGAACTGCGGCGCTGGAGGGCAGAAAAAAGGAACGGAGAGAAAAAGAGGAGGAAGCAAGAAAGAAGAAACGTCGGAAAGAAAGAGAAAAAGACGGTTGCAACTTGTAGGGAAAAAAAGACAGAAAAAAAAAACAAAGAAAACCAAAGGAAAAAGAAAAAAAAAAAAAAAAGAGAAGAAGAAAGGTGGACACGAGAAATTTCACGTTTCGTCAATTTTTTGTGATATCTTTCCACTTTTGCGTATTTTTATTTTTACTATATGGATAACTAATTTTATATTAGAGAAAAAAATGTAGTCGACTTGTCATCATTTATTTTTCTATTCAAAATTTTTGTGATTTATTTATTTATGTGTTTGTTTTATTATGAATTTAATGTATTAAATTACTTGATCAATAATTTGATAATTATGTAAGTCTCTTACGAATCGAGATGTAAGTTCAAAATTTAGACCAAATAGTAAAATTCGATAAATTAGTATAACGTGTAAAGATACATATACTAATTATTGTG
>CAIGRN010139737.1:0-23700 GCA_903798345.1 Fraxinus anomala
AATGGTATGTTAGAATATGTTCAATTTTACTTGAGAGAGATTATTGAATATATTAGAAATATTGATTCTTCAACTAATCGTTATGTTGTCAAATTGTGAAATAAGGGTAAGACATGAACTTGTTTGGTGATTCGAGATCCTAGTGCATTTTTGTTATATTAATTTCATTAAACTTCTGCACTAAAGATAATTTTGCATTTATTTAGTAACCTTAGTTTAAATTACATTTTAGTCCTAGTTTAGTTATAAAATTCAAATAATCAATCATCTTGAGTTAAATAGATTCGGTTAAGGTCTCGGTAATAGAAATAAAATTAAATCAATCCTTGTGGGTACGATATCCGAAATTCTCAATTCTACTTTATTACTTATTACGAACCG
Source organism: Fraxinus anomala (assembly GCA_903798345.1). Classification (NCBI taxonomy): domain Eukaryota; kingdom Viridiplantae; phylum Streptophyta; class Magnoliopsida; order Lamiales; family Oleaceae; genus Fraxinus; species Fraxinus anomala. Next base: position 382 of record CAIGRN010139737.1, read on the forward strand.
TACACTTACGGTATTCTAAAACAAATAAATATTTTCGTGATCATGAATTTTAAATTTATATGCGGTTTTCATATGACTTAAAGCTAGATGGTAATTGATTGATACAATGGTAATTTATTTTTAAACTATTCATTTCAGTTTTAGATTGAATCTAGTGATATTTAAAATTTTGTGTATAAATATCTATCATTTCATGATCCAACGAAAATAGTATAAAAATACCCTATAATGTATGGTGACTGCAAAATTATAATGAATAAATTTCTCTCAACTAACTAGGATTTTCTCATCCTATACTATCTGGTTTTGATGCTCAAGTAGGAGCAAAAGGGAAAATGACTATTAGGGAAGGAGATATTTGAATTTTTGCTTGTGTTCCTTCTTTTAGGTGGGAGTATTTATAGATATTCTAGAAAATAACAGGTGGCTTGTTTTAATGAAGGATTTATAATTAATTTTGTTATGTATTCACATGTTATTTATCATCTTACATGTCCCGTGTTCATTGGTTTAAAAGTCATGCTTCAAATATTTTCCCTAGTATGCTTCAATAACGGTTTCTGCCAGCCTGGAATTCAAGGGAGACAGTTTGCCCCTTTCTTCTATAAGCCTTTAATAGTTTTTACTACCCTCGCGTATCTTTAGACTTTACCTAAAAAGGGCGTGAGCTCACAAGCACATTTCCTTGATTCAACAAATAGTCATCTAAGTTTGATTTTATTATTCATATTAAATGACTTATTATTATTATTATTATTATTATTATTATTATTGTTGTTGTTGTTGTTGTTGTTGACAAATCAGTCCCTGAAGTGTACTAAGTTGAGAGGATGTGCTATGATTAAATAGCTTTTTGTGTGTGCTATTGATCCGTTTATGCATTTCTAGGTTAGTGGAATGATTGTATTTAAATTGACGTGCTGACTACACGTGATCTTGCTCGTTTATTTTGAATTTTAATCATGTGCCCCTTATTGTTCAATGGTTATAATTGTTCGAAATAATTTAAACGGATGTGATTGCCTCTGACATAATCCAATGACTTGCGCCTTTCGTTAGAACCTATAAATACATCATTATTTTTTGGGGATGTTTCTTACTTCTTCTTCGTCGTTCTTACTTGCTATGCTATATACTTTGTTTTCCAACAATTCTATCTCCTAACTTGTTTCATATTCCTTCAAAAACTATTCTTAGGTAGTTGTTCTTCCTTCATCTTGCTTTGATGTCCGATTTAGTCTTTTTTTTTTTTTTTTTAACAATATCTTCCCAAAGTGATTCTCAAAATATGACTCGTGATTCTAGAACTGAGAGATCTAGACAACGCTGACCTATTCAGTACTTTTTCTTCTTTCGTGGAAGTACTATGTACTGAGATGTTGCCTCACTTTGCAATTATTTATTTTGGTTCTTGTGCTAAATTAGAACTTCGTAGGCAAGGGGATAGTTCCCAACCTAGGGCTGAGGTACGCGATGAGGTGTGCAAACCTTCGAGTGAGTCAGATAGCCTTAATGTAAATGATAGGGAGGTATTTGAAGCCTCCAAAATTTATACCAATCTTATTGAGAAGGATTTAGGTGAAATTCGAGAACAATTTAATGTCCCTCATGATATAGAATTTTTGTGCCTCGAGTAGTTTCAAAATTGTTAACTGTCATCCTTATACTAGCTATTCACAAGCATTCGATGGATATCTTTGAAATTCAGCAAGTGTACGGCATCACAATCAAGTAATAAAATGATGAATATAGTGTCGAACCTACGAGGACTACGTTTTTGATCAAATTAAAATTAATAATATCCTTCATCGAATAGCAAAAGTGATTTGAGCTTATCTATGCTAATTTCAAAGTTATTAATAAGTGAAAGCAAGTAAAATTGGTTTTCAAATATGTGAGACGTATTGCTAAAATGTCGAGTCCTTCATGTTAATCAATTTTTAGTTCAACAATTTAAAATGACAATTTGAAATTATTCTTGTGGTCAATGTTCCTATTTTAATTAAAAGTTTTCTAAATAGCGATTAAATATATTTTTACATGTGACATTTCTATATCTTTATGAAAGATGCGAACATGTAAAAAAAACATTAAACATACTAGAACACTTATAAAAATCATGTAAAGTATAGTGATATATCTCTATCCTTTATCAGACTTTAAAATGTTTATCATTTTGTGTTAATGATGCTATTGTCTCTCTTGATAACAACAAAATTCACAAACGATTTAACTAGTGGTCAATTAATTGAAAATCATAAAAAACGATAATAAACACGAAAGATTTAAATTAAACTCAAACTAATTTATTAAAACTAAAAATATTATAACAAGGGTTCATCTCGTCCTAACAATTAAATAACTAGCCAAACATATCGAAATTACAAGAAAACATCATAATTATGTATAGCATCACCCGAAATTGTGAATTAATGAATAGAAGAAGATGAATCTCGATATTCTTGAATTTATTCAAAGCAATCTTCATAAATCTTCAATAATCATTTCGCTTATTTGCCCACAAATCCCAGGTTTAATCTCCAATATGATTTTGCCCTTTTTTTTATGAAGAAATATGGATGAATTTTTTTATGTATAATGGTGTACGAGAGAGAGAGAGAGAGAGAGAGAGAGAGAGAGAGTTTCTCCAATGTTCCTCCCGAATTTTGTAATTATAAAGGTCGAATTTAAGTCAAGAAATCGTCTCAAAATTATTATCAATAAGAGTTTGAGTAAAGAAAAATATTGACTCGCCAATAAAAAATTTGGCCTGGGCGTGTGCGCAGGAATGCTGAATTGCTCTCCAGTAAAAAACTTTGTGTCCCGGTTCACGCGGTGTTATCTCTGAACAGCTTTCGATATTTTGATCGTAACTTTTTCTCTCGATATCCAATCGAGGTGATTCAATTCGTTGTAAAAATAACTCAAAAGTGATATAATTCTTCTAGAAATACAATTTTTCCAATTCGAATATTTGCTATCCGAAAAATAAGTCTCAAGTTGAGGTTAAAAATCCGGAGCATAACTTTTTCTGTTAGAAATTGATTTGTGAGAATATTTCGGCTATATTTCGCTCATTTGACTTCAAATTGCATCCAATTGATTATATGTAATCTTCAATCATCATTTTATGGTTCGAATCAACTATTGAATGTTTACACTTTGGTCTCCGAACTTTGAATTTCTTTCATGTTTGCTCTTTTTCTTTCTTTTCTTCCAATCCACCTACTTCTTCTCGAGTTTTATCTATATAACATAAAATACAATAATTTAGAATATATTTGTCAAAAGAACTATCAAATATCGCTATTTCAGACTCCGAATAAATGCATAAAATACACTTATTAGATATGGGGTTTAGAGACCCTTTCCATCATTTCTTTCGCGAAGTTCTTTCTACCTTTAATATTGCTCTTACCCAGCTTACTTCTAATGGGTGGACCCATATGGTTGGGTCATTCTTGTTGTGGAACTTTGCGAGTTTAGATGGAGAGCTTTCATTGAATGTATTTCGATCCATTTATCATCTTAAAAGGGTAGAGAACCCACAAAAATAGGTATTACTATCTTTATCATCATAACTGGAAGAGAGTTTTTTCTTTCTTCGAGGCAATTGGGGGCTCTAACCTAATGACCCCAACTCTTTTGTTATTTTCTTACTTTGATATGTTTGTATAGGTAAACAGCTATACCCTCTTCGTGGTCGAGCTCTTAGCGATCTCCGTGTTTTAATAGTACCTATTCTTAACTTAAGTTCCAAGGCTCGTGAAGCAGAAAGACTGCTCTATCCTTCAAGCCCTTAAATGCTAAAATTCAGCGCATCTTTCTCCTAAATAATTGACTTTCGAAGAATCTAAGGGCTCTAGGAATAACCTTCGTGGGTATTCGAGGGTGAGACTCGACAGCCTCCGCCCTCCCAGGGGCTGGATGGTCGAAGTCCTCTACTCATGCTTCAACTCCAGGAAAATTACCTTTAGAGAATATGCCTCCAGAGTAGCATTTCTAAAGCAAGTGTTCGCGAGGCGTAACTAGTTGAGGAAGCCATGCAGGAGGGAAATAATAAGTTTCTTGACATCATTAAGAGTTTTCATCCTGAATAGAATATGGACTTCCCTGAGGCTTGCAAAGAAGATGTCGAGGACACCTTATCTCTTGAGATTCCTCCGTTGGCCCCTGAGGTTCTGGATACTTCGTCCATTCCCGTTGAACCTTCCTAACCCATGGATTCCCTGGCTATTCCTCCAAGTGAGGTCGCTACTAGTGTTGAACCAGCTGACACTCCTACTCTTGTTGTTCCTCCTCCTTCCAACAGCAATTATATCCTCAAAGGGTAATATTCAAGTTAACTAGGAGGATCCAGGTTTCGAAAATCTTCAGCCTCTGGTTAATTTGGAGAAATGGTTTGTATTTGTCTCACTTTCTAGTTGTAATGAAACTTCACTGATCGTTTTGTATGAAATCACTTATTTAGCTAATTTATTTATTGAAGCTCGCATTACTTAATCTGTTTAGCCTTTAATTGTGCTTCGCATAAGCTCATTTAAGTTGACTTCATATGCTAACACTACAATTTGTAAAATATGAAATTTTTATTCAACACCCGTTGCAACAAAAAAGGATAAAGGATTAATATCATGACTTTTGTCATGGCTTTTCATTAAACAAATGTTTCGAGTGTAATTACAGTGATATGGACTCGCCCTCCGTAATTGACCCTGAAACTTAGTCCCTATATTTCTTTGAAGGAATAAACCTCGCCTTTGGTTAAAACTTTGTTACAGACGGAATGAGACTCGCATTCGATTAAAATTTTACTGTATGCGAAAAGAGGCTCTCATTTCATTTTTCCCAATTATTCATCATGATTCTCTTTTTTCGACCTTGTTTCAGGTCCATCTTTTGTTTAACTGTTTCAATATTTGTGCTTTCCATAGTACTTGTGAAGTTATCTTTACTAGTAGGTAAGTTTTTCAACTTACTATTCACAACTTCGGACACTTGCTTTTCTAAACAAGGATTTTTGAGCATATTTTTCTTGTTTTCTACCATCAATGTGGAATTCACCATCGGAACCCTTGGGGCTACTTTTCTCAATGTAGTGAGATAGCACTCTCGTACCGTCGCTTGGTTACCCTTGATGTGGCTATTCCTTTTAGAGTTTCAAATTTCATACATAGATGATGGATAGATGTTATTGTTTTTAGCTGCTTCAGGGCTGGTCTCCATAGGATCCCGTTGTAAGTAGACGTACAATTCATGATCAGAAAATTCACATATCTCTGAAATATAATAAGCTTTTTCCCCAACTCAATTTTCAAAATAGTCTTGTCATCTTCGAATCAAACTGTCACCAGTGAAGCCATATAAGGGTTCGACCATGGGTGCCCAGGTTGATCAACCTACATCTAATCGAAAGCACTTCGAAACGAAATATTTACAGCACTCCCATTATCCACCAACATACAGTTAAGGCCATTGCGAGCTATTACAGCTCACATTATCAATGCATCATAGTGGAGATGTATGATTCCCTATTCATCATCATTATTAAATGTAATCAGAAGAGATGCAATTTTAGGATTACCTCGAATCCGAACTTCTTAACTGCTTGAGAATAGTTTCTCTCTACGTTCATCGTTTCTTCACCAACATAAGGGACCTCAAATATAGTATTAAGCCCCTATTTGGGGACCTTTTTTTTTTTTTGGGAAAAATATTGTTTTGAATAGAGAATTTTTGGAGAATATGTGATGAAAAAGTAGATTTTTTTTGAATTTACGTGTAAAATATTTTATTGTGTGAATGTGTAGTTAAAAATGAGTATATAGAATTTTTTTTAAAGAAACATGGGTTAATTTCTTTCATCGAGGCCAGGAGTTTGAGACATTAACTAGTGCTTGCAATAAATCTACATGCCTTAGCCTACCTCTTCGACCTTGCTTCCTAACACCTAGGTAAGGAAGCTTTCTAATTTCACTCTTCATGTATGTCGTCCAACTAGCTTCGCAACCTTTCCATTTTAAGTACTTCAAAGAACTCATCCATATCATGGTTCTCTAGTGTGATGGATTTTATAGAACTTCGCCTTCTGATTTTTAGGGATGGATGTGCTTCACTTATAATCTATAAGGGGGCTGGAGAGATCATATGCACCTTGCCCTTGGGCTCGTCAAAACATCATGCATACATTGAGGCTTTTCCCTTGAGCTTTTCCATACGATCTTGCTTTATTCTCTTTCAAATTTCGATGGTGTCTTTAGTTTGGATTTCATATTGTATAAGACTTAGCAATTGGTGGAATGGGGTTGATTTTTGTTGTGAACATCTGGCCACAAAAGAGTTTCCATTTATAAACTATTTTATAAGGCATCCTTAGCCTTTTCATCTGATATGATCTCACAAACAATCAATTCAACACTAAATCGTGCGAAGTAACTCTTGAGGGTCTCTTTTCCTCTTACCTCATATCATTCAATCTTGCAGTTGGATCCTATCCCATCCAGCTTCCAGCTAATGTCCTTAGGAATACTTAGTTTAGTTGTCCTTAGCTCTTGATCGAGCCTAATGGCAAATCACTAAACCATCGTTTAGTCGATCTATCCAATGTTAGATGGAAGCCTTGATATTTAAGTGCCTGGCTTGCCTTCGTCAGTCTCATTTGCTTCATGTATTCAAATAGATGGTACGTTGGATCACCCTATTTACTTACAGAATAGATAAAATTATTCGAAATTGGAACCTCCTTAATTTCATTTGGGAACGGGAACGTGAACTACTCGTCATATCATCCAACTCGTCTGATTTTGTATGTCGGTCTTCATACTCCTCATACATAGGAGTTTTATATGAAGTGTTGATTAAGCATTCCACTCCCCAACCTTCACGATAGTAACAATGGTTATACTTTGTTGTATATGTGACTCATATAGAGTGTAATACAAGTTTAATGGATCAAAATGACCGATGTCAAAGTGGAGGAAGTTTGGACAGGTAATGATGTTGATTATTCTGGATTGAAAGTATTTGGGTGTCCGGCTTATGTGCATGTATCTAGTGATCAGAGATCCAAGCTTGATCTGAAATCAAGAAATTGTATTTTTCTAGGCTATGTGAAAGGTATAAAAGGATACAAGTTCTGGGATCCAGATGCAAAGAAGATGATGATCAGTAAGAATGCAGTCTATGATGAAGCATTTATACTTAAAGAGCCTTCAGATGAAGAGAAGCCCAATTCAGGTGAGGGCAGCAGTCTGAACCAAGTAGTGTAGATAGAGCTAGATAATTTTGACATAAAGATTAATGCTTAGGGAGTGAACAGTTGTAGCTCAGAAGATGAACAATATTATAGTATTACCACATATAGATTACGTAGCACTATCAGGCCACCGGTGAAGTATGGATTTGAGCATTCAGTTTCTTATGCACTCATTACCATCAATAGTGATCATATAACTTTTCAGGATGCCGTTGGTAGTTAGAAGAAAAGTAAATGGATAGAGGCTATGATGGAGGAAATTGAGTCATTGTATAAAAATGATACCTGAGATTTGATGGAGCTTCTAGAGGGAAAGAAATCGATAAGGTGTAAGTGGGTGAACAGAAAGAAAGAAGCAATGTTAGAAAAGGAAGGGAAAATATACAAGGCTCAGTTAATAGTTAATGGATACTTACAGAGGAAGGGAGTAGATTATGATGGGATTTTCTCTCTTGTCGTCAGACACACTTCGATCAGAATTCTCTTGGCAATGGTGACCTATTTTAATTTGGAGCTAGAATAGCTGGATTTGATGACTGGTTTTCTTCATGGTGATTTGGAGGAGCAGATTTTATAGAACAGCCAAAGGGATTCTTAGAACCAGGAACAGAGAATCTTGTGTATAAATTGAAGAAGTCTTTATATAGACTTAAGTAGCCTCCATGATAATAGTACAAGAAGTTTGACTCCCACATGCTTCAGATTGGCTACATTAATAGTGAGTATGATACATATATTTTCTTGATGTTGTATGTGGTTGACATGTTAATTGCTGCTAAGAACATGAATGAGGTAGATAGATTGAAGTCTTTGTTGAACAGTAAGTTTGACGTGAAAGATTTGGGACCAGATAAGAAGATTCTTGGCATGGAAATCAACAGAGATAGGAAGGCCAGAAAATTATGAGTATCTCAGAAAAATTATTTGAAGAGTGTTGGAGAGGTTTAGCACATTCGATGCAAAATCAGTGGGTACATCATTGGCAAATCTCTTCAGATTGTCTAATAATCAGTGATTTAAGAATGAAGAAGAAATTGTAGAGATGTCAAAGGTGCCTTATGCTAGTGCAGTAAGATGTTTGATATATGCAATGGTGTGTATAGACCAGATTCAGCACATACAATCAGTGTGGGGAGCAAGTACATGACTATTCTCGACAGAGAGCATTGGAGAGCTGTAAAGTGGATTTTCAGGTACTTGAGAGGTGCAATGGAGTTTGAGATCATGTTTGAGGGATAACACGATGATGTTTCAATTCAGGGATATATAGATGCAGATTATACAGGCGACTTCAATAACAAAAGGTCCTATACAGGTTATGTTTTCACACTTACAGGTAGGCGTATATGTTGGGGATCAATGGTGCAGTCACTTGTGGCATTATCTACAATTGAAGTAGAGTACATGGCAGCAACTGAGGCAGCCAAGGAATCATTATGTTTGAGAGGGCTTGTCAAGGAGTTTGGGATCAAGCGAGATGGAATAAAGTTGTGTTGTGATAGTCAGATCGTCATCTTCTTAGCAAATAATCAAATTTATCATGCAAGAATCAAACATATTAATGTGAGATTTCACAAGATAAGAGAGTTGGTTATTTTAAGATAATTGTTGCTAGAGAAGATGCATACTTCAGAGAATGCAGCAGACATATTGACAAAGCCAATCACAATGGATTGGTTCAGGCATTGCTTGAACTTGATTAACATCTCTAGGTGTTAGAGAGTATGTATCCCAACCTATTAGTATCAGATGGGGTATTTTTCCCCAGTTATGTTTCCTTCAGTGTTTTTTCCTAAGAGGTAAATATTCGTTAAGATAGAGATTGTTTTATATGTAGCTCATATAAAATGGAACACAAATTTACTGGATCAAAATGGTCGATACTAGAGCGAAGCAGAGCGGAGTGGAGTGAGAGGAGCGGAGCGACGACATTGACCTTTTGTACGGTACAGGTGTAATTTTCTTGTACAGGCCATAAAGTTCTGTATGGGCTTGGGCTAGGGTTAGTATAAATACTGATAATGTAACCCTATTATTCATATTAAATAAAAATTTTCGCTTCGCTCGTTGTGTTGATTTCTCTATTTCAATTCTCTAATATTTTGCGCTTAAAATCCACACATACTTCATGTCATTAGAGTTCACCCCATCTATAAGCGTCTTCAGGACGGGCTTATTCATACGCCTCTCATTCTGCCTCCTTTCCGACAACTATCGCAAGATTTTGATACTAGCAGGTTGCTGTTGTTTTCACAAAAAAAAGTTGGCAATAGGCTCTACTTCATTCTTGTAGGATTCACTCTGCATACTCGTCTTCGGATTTTCGAATTTTTTAGGCAAAGATGTGTTCTCTGTTGTTAGTGCTTTAAGGCTTTCCGTAATCTCTTGTACAGTTTTTGCTGTGGACATCTTCGGTAGACAACGACGTTGAAAGCGAGAAATGTCGGCCTGTTGATGTTTCTTCCCGCCGTCCCTTAAGGCTCGTATCGTTGTTCATCGGATTATCGCTATGCTCCTCCAATCGAACTTCAGTGCTTTTACCTCTTTCGGATTCACTTCCACTTAGCACTTTTTTTTGCAGATTTAAGTGATTTCTCAACTTCAATAGACAGATTCTTAATTTTTTTTATTGAGCTTCTCACAACAGTGTTAATTTGTTGACTACAAAATTATAATTGACAAATTCCTCACCTAGCTAGAATTTTCTCCTCCTATAGTCTCTATTTTGATGCTCAAGCAAAAGCAAGAGAGAAAATATTTATTTGGGACGGAGATATTTGATTTTTGACATGCCTTCATCTTTTTAGGCGGGAATATTTATATATTTCCTTCAAGGTTGAGAGAGAGAGAGAGAGAGAGAGAGAGAGGGGGGGGGGGGGGCATTTTCTTAACATTTTATCATGTGCTATAAAAAACATCCTAGTTAAGCTGGCTAAAACGGGGCTTGAGCCTGTTGAAACGTCCCTAGTTTCAATCCCGTCGCGTTGTAATGCATATATCATAATTAGGCTCTGTCATATCATTTATAAATAATTAAAAATTACATTTTAAATTGACGAGTACTATCGATTTATTCCCCGATCAATTTTATTTATTCTACAATTAAATCATTCATAAATTCTTTTCAAACAGAGACTTGATCATATTACTATATAACATTAACTGATGTACGTGTTGATTTTTTTTTTTTAACAGATGTGTAAGCGTTTTAAGATAAAATTAATTTTTATTTACTTGGTTTAGAAAATGCTCCTTAAAAATATGTATGTTGTTGATTAATTTGAAATTTGATCCACAAAATTCAAATAATTGATTTGTTCTATCGTTTTTATTTCTCTACAGTTTGTATATATTTTTTAAATTTCTATAACCGAACTATTAACCAATATTGCCCCAAGCAAAAGCTGAAATAAAAAGAAATACAATTGGTCCATAAAAATGCATGAAAAGTTAACTCGTTACCACTTTATTTCCTTGATGAAGAATGAAGTGATATGAACCACCGTCGACTTCTCAAAGTGCATCATTCACATCGTGGAGTAGCCTCCTATTGGACATCCGATACACAAAAGTTAAGCAAATTTCGATTTAACAAAAAAATTAATGAATCGAAATACCGAGTGCCATTGTTCATCTTTATTTAAAACTCGATTGTTAAAAATATGATATTCGATATAGAAGAGCTCGACTAAGTTTAGTAACAAGATTGACCATTTAAGATTTTCAAAAATCAATATTGTACCAAATTTTAAAATCTCAACGAGCTATTCAAAATGTCTAAAATTGATGCGTTTTGAACAATCCACCATCTCGTTAGAACTCAATAAGAAAAACTTTTTACAATAGGATTGTGAATTATTTTTCTTTGACAAGTGAATATAACACCATTAAGTCCATATTATTTTCTAAAATATATTTTAATTATTTCCCAATAAATTACTAGTGCAGGATTGCAGTTTTGGTATTTTTGTTGGTCCCACAAGGAGAATGACAGCACTCCAAATGCATATCAAGCCGGCTAATAATAAAAAGATCTTGGCTCGGCTTGGCTTGGCTGAGATGAGAGGACCAGGGAATTTACAATATAACATAGAGGGTGGCTGTGGTGGAAAGTGGGCCCCAAGAGAAAAATGATGCGTCTTGGTGGAGTTGGAGTTCAGTTTGGCGGCTCCGCTGTCTGGCGTGTGCTAGCCAATATCATTAAGCTTGCAACTTGGCGTACTGTCTGGCTGAGTTGTATTGATGGGCTCCCACTAGTTGGCCCCCAAAATTCCACGTGCTTCAAATTGAGAGTCGTAGCTCAATTCCATTTCCAATTGTGTTAATTCTTAATCATATGTCGTTCAACAAACGAAGGAGATCAACCGTGCCAAATAAGCATGAATTTAATAATCTAAGCACACAATGTAATAAGGTGAAAATTTATTGGTATAGTTGAAGGTTACTTGAGAAAAATCCTAATTTTGATTTTTATAGATTGATGCAAGCGATTTAGGCGAACTTTTGGGTTTTAAGTTTGTTTGTGTTGCCCTTCCTTTGCCTTTGCTTTCCCCTATCAAATGTAAAAAAAAAATTCCACGACGTAAAGTTGGGATCTTTACAAATATTACAAATTTAGTAGGTGTTTAGTGGGAATTAAAATTAGATTTTTAGTAGATTATGATAAAAAATTTTGAAATTTGTGGTTGAAAAGCTGTGAGATCCATAAAAGATGTGGTTAATATTGATTGTTTGACTTTTATTCAGATTAAAATCTGATTTTAATTCGAGACAAACAAGGCCTTAGTAGAATTTGAATAAGTGAGTGTTAATTATATTAATAATATTGCTTAAATAATAAAAAATTTCGTTTCGCGTAGGTCCAATATACTAAATTAATAATCTCACTAGATGCATATGATAATAATTTTATTAAAATCATATATAGCCCAATAAAAATAGAAAATAATTATTGATTACATACGTAAAAATTTATAATATATATTAAAGCACTTTTTACTAGAATACTTTTATTTATTTCAATTAAATATTTTTCAAAAAAGTTATATTTTATGTGTTTACTTTTTCTTGTACTCAACTCATCCTAGTATTTTTGCAATGCATTTACACATTTGGAATATTTTTCATTTTTTTAAAAGTAATTATTTAAAGTTTTAATGCTTGAAAGGCATTTTTTGAGAAAACACATCTATCATCTATATTATACGATTCCTTAGTAGGCGTATTACGTACCTTTTGAATAATCTCTCTGTCATAAGGCTATTACATCATCATATAATTTTCAATGTGATAATTTAAGAGGTGCTTGGTATTCATTACATTTTATTTATTAGTAAATTAATAATCTATTTAAAATAATAAATTTTCTCGATTCCAACATTATAGTTTGTAGAGATTTTACGATATATACCGAAATGTTCAGATAACAAATTGAATTATAAATAACAAATAGCTTTATATGCAAATTACAAAAAGGAAAAAAAATAGATATAGCTTTGTTAGTTTTTATATTTTTGAGGTTTTACTTTATCATATACCGAAGCGATCCATATGCATATCGGTCCATAATAATTTGCTTGAGATAGGTATTTGTGATGCTTTAACTTGATTTATTTTGAAATAAGAATCAAATCAGAGCTTGATGAATCGTGTCTTTGTTTATTCAAGCTTAAAATATTTTACTCATATGGAAGTTTGCTTATAACTAACAAGTTTAAAAATAATAATTTATTATTATTTAAGATTTGACACTATCGAGTAAAATGATTTGTCATTCAATGAAACGGTCTCAAGAACTCACATTGGAAAAATATTGATACTTTGATATTAAACTATTCGCCACTTGTGCCTGCACTATGTTCTAAGAGTTCGGTTTGCAAACATTAAAGCATACTTGATTTGAGTCTAGAATAGTGTAAAACAGTTGTATCATATTTGATATGGACATTAGAATACTAAAATATTCGTTCGTACTATTAAAGAAGAGGAAAACACGAATAAACTTATTTCAATATATTTATTTCTTAAGTCGATTTCATAAAAAATAATTAACCTACTCATTTTTTAATAATGAAAACAAAATTTTGAAACTCAGAAGGTTCCAAGACAATAACCTTGTCCTTAACTTTGGAAATAAGTCTGATGCAATGAGACGTAGCCTTGGAGTATCGTACAAAGTAGAAGCCCTCGAAAAATACAAGGAACTTTTTACCCCACAAAATATTGAAAACCAGGGGAGAGTTTGGGGTGGAAATGGGCCCCATTAAATTTCATAATGACATAGATATAACATCATGGTACACGTGGCTTAATTTCATTTGCTGCAAGTGACTTCAACCAATGATATTGCGGCATTTATAAATTTCTTGGGGCCCACCAGGTTTCATCATCTCCTCCTACTACCCTGCATACGCGGAGAATTTTATGTTACAACTTACATCCACTACTAGTTTTATATTTTATACTATGGGGCCCGCGTGGAATGTCCCTATTGGTTGTCTCCCAAGACACAGTGAGAAAAAGACAGAAATGTCCTTATTCATTGCTCAAATATAGCAACTTTTGGCAAGGAAGATATCCAAAAAGTATTTATATTTCTGTATAATAATAATCATTTTTAGTAGTTTTTTTCAACAAATTTGGAGAACACAATTACACAAAGCTTCTGTTGGCACTTCATTTTTTTTCAAAATATATTTTTTTAAATTTATTTTCAATTACACATTCTTTCATAAAATAATAAATATAAATCTAAAACTTTTCATTGTCTTTTAACTACATATTCTTTAAAAAATTATTATTTCAAAATATATTTTCTTCTAAAATTACATTAAAACAGAGGCGAAGAAATATCAGAAATGATGTCACCTTCTTTGTTTCTATATACAATCATTTCTTTTATTTTTCTTCTCAACTATTTATAATCAATTTTATTATTATTAAAATATGTATATCAAATGTATTCGCTGATGTATCATTCTAATTTCGTGATACAACAAGTACTGTGATTGATACTAAGCTCATTAAAACATTGGTGAATATTGCGTGAATTTTGAACATTTCATTAACCATTGTAAAGAGGACTTTAGCTTCATCATAATTTGGCACTGAACATTAATTTTAGAACTCTACTACATATACAGAAATTTTGTACATTCAAAGATATATTGTCAACCAACAAGAATTAATTGTTAATTTTATACAAGAATTAGATGTACAAGAATTTGGCTGGACCCACATATCTATTGTACTCATTATTTCACAGAGACCTTTTCTTTTTCCGTGGATGTATATGAAAATATGGTAAGCAATCTTCTCATTTAGTGTACATACAAATGATGGGTTTACAAAAAATATCTCCTATCACTTTGGCCTACATCTATGTGTATTCATACGCTCATCTTGAGTAATATATACTCATTGCAGGTATAATATACATGTTAGAGTCCCCACAAATGGTATTAAAATTCGATGCATACTTGTTAGTACATGTATATGTATAGAACTGGTCTATGTTAAGTATTGATAACGTATCAATAAAAATGGATAAAAATAAAATTTAGCACAATAAAGCATTACTCTAAAAATCACTTAGGTCATCTTAATGGTTAAAAAACTTCTTGATGTCATCACCTAAGCTTGAGCTACTAAACTTTCTTTCTTGGGAAAGAAAGTTGTGCTCATTCTTTGGGATGCACATTCGAAGGCATGACAAACTCTTGCGTAACCAAGTTATCCATCAATCAGAAATTATAAAAACTCTTCGATGTGGTTCCAATACACATGTTGTGATGAAACAACCATCAGACCCAACGAATAAAAATTAAAAGTCTATTTATAAAGAACACAATGCATGGCCTATTATGTCAACCTTTGATTAAGTCAAATTCTGCTAAAATCTCCACAACCCACATTCTCATTACATGACACTGAGAGACGCGGCGAGAATTGCATATGGGGCTGGCCCCAAGAATAATACTTTTGGCTATGGCATGGAAGATTGTGCAAGTTAATGCCTACAGGCTCATCCTTGTGTCACATTACCTCCATAATTGTCTTCTTATGGTTAATAGTGATCTTAGACAAATTTAAGAGAAATTGTTACAAAGTCAACAGTTAATTTTAATCATATATTTCATATGACTCACAATTTTCAATTATACATGTCATCAATTTTTATTAAAATCTATTAAAATTTTAAATTTAATCCCTACCAAACAGGGGCATTATAAAGTTCATTTTGATTTTTTTTTTTCAATGAATTGTTTGTGAAATACTATTGTGCTAGAAAAAGTGGCTATACCGACGAAATTGTAATGGCCTTGTGTGGATATATACTTTTGTTAACCTTTGCGACTCCCATTAATTAAATTTAAAAACATTATCAACAGATTTTATCCGTCGTTAACACTTAATTATTTTAATATAAAACTAGTTAATCATCAATTGATTTTTACAAAAAAAAATATTGCGACTTTTTAATGTAATATAGTTTTCATCGCTAACCTTCGAAGATCAAGGCGTCAAATTCAAACCATCTACTGAATATTTCCAACTTATCTTCAACTATGGATATTGACTTTCAATGAATGATTTTGGTGTTGTTGACGCCCTATTACTCAAATAATCCTTGTCCAATGAGTAAGTTTTTTTTTTTTTTTTTTATTTTTTTTTTTTCCAAAAAATTAAGTGTAAGCCTCCTTTTGGCCAATTTTTAAATGATTTATAAACTATCTATAAATGGTCAAACTTCATTTTCAACCGTACATTTCAATGGACTCATAGAAAATGTTTATAAATTCTTCCCAAATCGAGACAGATGTTTAGGATTATCCCTTATTTTTTGTTCAACCCTATCTTCCATCATTGTTTTCGTTGGGATTTGGAGTCCTATTTCAAATGTTAAGTTTTTAGGTAGCTGAATTCTGTATTACAAACTTGAGACTATCTTCATGTCGAGTCAATGAGACTTCTTTGCCAGTCACGCATCATGATTGACGACCCACACATGATTGTCACAGCCTGTCTCGAGTGTTGCCCTTTTTCATCCATTCTCTTCCAAGAAGATATCACACAATTCATTATCTCTACTATACCATATTGGAGGATTCAAAGCAACGAAGTTCACCATCTCATAATCTTTTGCATATGTCCAGGGCATGAATTCATCTTGTGCATGTATATGGCTCAAGTCTCGAATATGACTTTGATATTACTTGTTAGGAATTGAGGTTCTATTCCCAAAAGTTCAACTTCTTAGTTGAAGTAACTCATGAGACTTTTTTTGCACATGTCCAACACCTTCAAATGTTTAACTTATTAACACGTCAATTATTTTATACTACATAATTTTTCTCTCCTACACGATGCAATGGAAAAGACAAAATGAAGTCAAAATAATTTTCTTTTTTTAAGTGTTAACGCTCGTGATCCAATATCAACACTCGAAACCCAATAGTTGTATCTGATTGTCCCGAAAATTCACTTGATTCAACACGAAAACTTCCAAGGCACAATTTTTGCTAAAAATATTCTAGAAGCTCTTATTTCTTGGAGATACATATGGCTCTTATTAAAAATATTAAAATTAATTTGTATATTCTAGAAGCTCTTATTTTTATATACATATTAAAAGATTAATTAGGAAAGTATTAGACTCATGACCCAACTGCCGGAGTTATTGTATTAGAATCTCTGAAAATGAAATTTCATATTTTTATTTTTATTTTTTTGAAATTGAGTTGTGTGGACCATAAAGTTGTCTTAATTACAATCACTTTTTAGATAGAATAAATCTCTAGGTTAAATATTCGGACGAAGGCTTGTCAAACAAGTGTATGATTAACCCTTTTCATGTGCACTCGTGTGGTGCACAATATAAATTTTGGACAATTAAAGTTGTAATAATAATTAACCGTAATTTTACCGTTACTTATACTTGTCACATTCTCAAGAAAAAGAAACCCTAACCTAACAAAGGGTAATAATTTTTAACAGGAGAAAGTATAGAGTAATTTTATTTATCATCATGATGGGTTCCCCCTCATTTCTCTCTCTCTTCTCTTTCTCTCTCTCTCATAAAAATTAAACTTCCCAATCCCATTATTTTACATAGATTGTCACACCACCGATATTTCATTATCATAATGATAAATAACATTATTCGAAATTATATGATTGCAAATTGGTTTACGAGTCCTATTCAGAATTATGGTCACAATTATAGTTATTATAATATTAATAAGAAAATGATAATATTATAGTGGAGAATGAAAAGAGTGGAAATTTTTGAAATGATTAGTATAACATTAATCATAAGTTATTATGTGATGTGTGTGTGTGTAATGCCATAATGCCAAAGTGCAAACAAGAGCAAGAGGATTTTATTCATTGAGCCTGGAGCAAAGTACACCTGGAGGCCCAAATCATTGAGAGCCCAATTCTCTACAAGACCAGCCCAAGATGAAATCTAAAGATACGAGGTTCAGAGTTCAAACGAACAATTGTACATTACTTTGTGTTAATAAAAATTAAATTTGACTTTTATGTGATGAGTATTTGAAGATAAAGATTAAATTAATATATTTTTTCTTTCTCAAACTTCTTAATTTTTTTTTAAAAAAAAGTCATAATTAGAATATGTACAGAATATTATACATTTTCATTTTAATAAACATGATAAGTTATATTTTGAAAAAAAAAAAAAAACATAATTTTTATGTGCTGGCTAACATATATCATTGGNTGTACAGAATATTATACATTTTCATTTTAATAAACATGATAAGTTATATTTTGAAAAAAAAAAAAAAACATAATTTTTATGTGCTGGCTAACATATATCATTGGGAAGGATAGAGTTTTAACTTTTAAAAACTGAAAAATAATTGATTTTATAATTTAATTTTCTTTACTTAATCAATTAATTTTTGAAAAAAAAAATACTAATTTTCATTTTATTAAAGTTTTTTTTTTTTGCGCATTTCGTTCCTAAGAAAGTACTAGACATGCCCATATCCTTTTCTTCGTGCAATTCATCCCCCAACGTTTTAGGAATTAGCAGTATTTGTCGTTTCCTTCAAGTTTGACCATCAAAATTACATAAAATAGCAAAATCACCCCCCACCCACCCACACACGCACAATAAATAAATAAATAAATAAAGTAACAAAAAAATTAAGGGAAAATCGTAGCAGGAGTTCCAACACTTTTTTAGAAGTACAAATGTGTCCTTTTAAAAGTCCTTTTAAAAAATAAAAGATTATAGGAAATAAATAAATCATCTTCCTCAACAAGAAAATACATGGGCCAATATGGAGCAAACACTGACAAAGATCATTTTGCAGATTCCAGAAAGTCCAGGGTTAGATTCACATCAACTGGAAAATGTAGGACTGCTTTCAACATTCTACAAAGCTTAGGGACCAATTGGTAGATTGTGTCAAATTCAAGGATCAATGTGCAAACTTTGGATAATTCAGGGACCACCTTGCAGAATTAAGAAATGTACCGATCGAATTGCAGACTATTGGAATTTTAAGGGTGATACAAATTTTCATAAGGGTTTGTTTGGCGATTGGAATACAGATAAACTCAATCTACATATACTACATGATGTTAAACTTAAGAGCTATCGAGTAAAGATAATTTCAAGTTAAGACACATTATGGAAGATTTTGTATATGGAGTTTTGTCGGGATCTCTCCCATTGGAGAAAATGGACAAGGAAGAATCGAGCATCATATTAAATCTTGACGATGCACGCAAGAGAATAAATTAAGTACAGTGGAAAGAGAATTCAAGTTGATATGAATTGTATGAGACTTGGAGACTACATGACTAAGGTCGAGGAGGATCTAATAGTTATAACGAGTTAATTGAGCACAAAAGTTGGTGAAGAAGAAGTGTTGGGTGTAGCTGAGCAACGTAGTTAGTGGTTTCATGCTTTATAGAGCAAGTGGATCATGAGAGGTCTTAAATATCTTCCTGAGGATAAGGATTATCGGTTATGACAAGACACTTTTGAAATAATTCTATGAAGATTTTGAGGAAGCTATAGACTTTCTAGAATATGGGGTTCGGTTAGTCTATACAATCACTTTCAAGTAGTGAGCACGAAATATGGCAGGACATCGATAGTTGACAACGATAGACCTAGGAAGAGGCACTTTAAGGCGTACCCCCAAATACTTCACTCAATATATAGGAATAAATCTGAGGATCGTGAAGCGTAATTGTTTAATTTTTCATTATAATTCTATCTCAAGATTGAAAGTTTTATACGTGCTTTTTACCAACTATTTTAATTTTTGCATTAGAAGAAAACATGCCACCTAGAAGTGGGTTCTTGGGAAGAAAAAAATGAAAGAAAGCGAGCCTCTTATAAAAGAGTCCATATCTGTTGCCTCCAAATTATAGTCCCCTTTACTAATACCTCATCCAAAATTTACACATCACTGAATACAGTTAATAAACATAAAAATGGGTTAAATTCACCAATGACACCTAATTTTATATTTAGTGTATAATGACTATCCAATTTGATTTTATTTCACCATAGTCACCCAATTTTATATTTAGTGTCACTATAACTACCCAATTTGATTTTATTTCATCATGGCCACTAATTTTATATAATGTTTCACCATGACCACCTAATTTCATATAACATTTCACCATGACCACACAATTTCTTTTCACTATTTTTTAATTTTTTTTAATTTTAAAAAGTTTATTTTAAAAAAAGTTTTTATTTAATTTTAAAATTTTTAAAATAAGTTTTTATTTTATTATATTTTTTGAAGTATCATTTTCTTAAAAAAAGTTTTTATTTTATTTTTTAAAGTAACGTTTTTGGTAAATAAGTTTTTATTTTAATTTTCTAAAAATTTATTTTATATATATAATGCAAATTTATCGTTTTATCTCTTTTGAAATTAATAAAAATGGTGAAAATAAGTTTGGTGGCCATGATGAAATGTTATATAAAATTAACTGGCCATGGTAAAAAGTTATATGAAATTGGATAGCCATGGTGAAATAAAATTAAATTAAGTGGCTATAGTGACATTAAATATAAAGTTGAATTGTTATCGTAAAACAAAATCAAATTGGGTGGTCATGATAACACTGAATATAAAGTTAGGTGGCCAATTGTTGATTAAACCCTAAAAATTTTATTTTTCCAAAGGGTAATTAGTACTTAATGTTCTTAGCTTTCACTATTATTGTGGAAAAAATTCCTACCCTTCATTTTTGGGTATTCTTACCTTTATTTCCACTTTTCATTGCGCAAAATGTTATTTTCATCCATTTTTTTTAATTAAAAGCTCTAAATTGACGAATATACCTTTCAATTTAAATAAAGAAAAAGAAAAATAAAGCACTAATTGTAATCATAGCCTCAATTTTTTTTTTAAAATTGCAAATGGGTCTAAAATAAATTAGTAAAATGGTAATTAGTACATAATGTCCATACATTTCACTTTTATTGTGAGAAATGTCCATATATTTTACTATTATTGTGATAGTAATTAATAAAAAATCAAAATCCAATTGCGTTTAAACGTCCATACATTTTATTTTTTAATATTTTGATCCTTAATTACACATTTGATTACGCAAACCACCATTTCTATGCATTTTTCATGTAATTTCACAAATAAAAACTATGAAATGATGAATACACATTCTCATTTAAATATATTATTTTTAAAAATAAAGAACTAATTGCAATTATAGTCTCAATATTTTTTTAAAATGTGCAAATGAGTCCCAAATAAGTTATTAAAAATTAAAAATTAATTCTTTTAAAAAAACACAAACGAGTCACAAATAAATTATTAAAAATTTAAAATTTAAAAAAAATTAAAAAGTACAAACAAATCCTAAATAAATTGTTAAAAAATTAGAGGTGAAAATGTCAATATAAATAAATAAATAAAGATATGGACGTTCTTCACAATAATAGTAAAATGTATGGACATTAGGTGTTAATTACACTTTTAATAATTTATTTGAAATTCATTTGCACATTTTTTTTAAAAAAAATGGGACTATAATTACAATTAATTTTTTTAAATTTTAAATAAAATGTTATATTCGTTATTTTACAGTTTTTAATATAGAAAATTGATTTAAAATGACCGTTTTCATAATGAAATGTAAAAATAAAGGTGAAAATATCAAAAAAAGTTAAATGTAATGATTTTTTCACAATAATAGTTAAAGATAAGGATATTATATTCTAATTACCTATTTCCCGAATCACCCTTGATTTAAATGGTGGCAGTAAAAAAACGAGGGTACAATTGACCAAATGATTTTCAACGGTCTATGTCTTCATTTATGATGCTCTAAACAACTCTTCTGCACAATATCATGTTTTAACATTTAGCCCTTATGATTCTCATTATTTTTAAAATATATTTTTCTCTCTTCTTTTTAATTACACATTTTTCAATAAAATAATATTATACATAAAATCAAATTTTTTCTTTATTTTTTAACAACGCATTTTTCATCAATATACTATTCTAAAATACATTCTTAAGAAATAATTGTTATAACATAAAATTAAAAGTTTTGAATTTCAAGTTAATACCTTTTTAAATTTTCAGTTTTAGTTTTTAATTTTCAGATTTAAAACAAAATTAAAAATCTTAATGTTAATATGTAAGCCAAATAGTGGTTTAATGTGGGAGGTTGAAACTTTAATTACAGAGAACTATTTAATTGTTGGAAATGACTTAAGATAAAAATTTGAATAGATATAAAATACTCTATATACATTTTTTATAATACTATATTGACAACTCGATAAAAGTTCATTTTTTTTTATCTCTATGTGGTCGTGCTGGTAGAGGAAGAATCGACTGTGAGTCATATGAGTTTTATCTTAGAGCCGTGTAGTGTCAAAAGTACCCGTACGAAGAGGAGACAACACGGCTTTAGGACATTGTTTTTTACTCGACTCCCTCAGTCTTGCATTCTACATCTCTTCTCAATTTTATGTTATATTAATGTTGAATTGTATTTGTTATTTCATTATGTTAATTGATAATTTATCTATACACAAATCACTTATTTTTTCCAACAATAATGGAGCTCAAACATGTCCAACATTATTTATTTAATGCTGGAAAATGAGAATCAAACATGGGCTCAATTTGCCAATTCATCTAGGACTCAACGTTTGAAAATAAAACTCTGTCAACGATGGTATATTTTATTATGGACTGAACATTTTACTTGCCAGAACACATTTTGATATATCTGCGTTATCTATGATATATAAATAAAAATTTTGGTGTCACACAAAGGATACCAAATGTAATTTTTTGCAGAATAAGGGTTAAATTTGGTGGCATAGCTCTCTATAAACAACCAAGTTTCATTTGATTTCATGTCAAGACTTCAAACATGAGGTTGGCTGCAGTACTTTTGTTTTTGCAACTCGTCATGCAGATTGCTTTATAGAGCAATTGGATCCGACAAATCCACGATCCTCTTCCTGGTTTGAAATTGTTCGACATCCCAAGATCGGTTGTCCTCGAGCAGTAGCGGATCTGACACCCGACGAGCACCGATGGCCGCGAGTGCTGGATCCGTCAAGAACAATTTTTTTGTAGACAATGAATAAATTTTTTAGAATATATAACTGGTAATTCATTTTATTTTCAGACATTTCTTATTGCTAAACTGATTAGAAACTCTCATATTCATATGAGAAGTCTCGGTTTCGAATCTCTTCCCAACAAATTTATTATGAAATACTTTTAGTTCTACAATTTTTACCAAAATTTATGGAATAGGGAAGGGATTCGAACATGTGAGCTCTCTTTAAGATTATTGAAAGTTTGACAATTGTGGCACTTGTGGCAGTTGTTGAATTTGACACTAAATATACCAGAATAAAATGTTACATTTTAGTGGTTTAATGCAATTGTAAAAATTCGAACGCGTGCTCTTCTTTGAAATTATACAAAATTTGGCCACAATATCATTTGGTGAATATTGCTAATTTTTACAACAGAATTATATATGTTCAATTTGAACAAAATAAT
>CAIGRN010139739.1:0-10194 GCA_903798345.1 Fraxinus anomala
GAGAAGTTTTCTTGCAAAATAGAATTATTGATGAAATAGATAAAAATTAGTTTGATAAATCAAGAATTTTTTTTTTGTAATAAATGAAATAGAATGTAGAATCAAGTAAACTCAATGATTTTCAATAAAAAAACTCTCTTAAAATCTCTTGTGAGTTGATAGAATTGAATGCAAAAGAGATGGCTATTTATAGATGAAAAGACTAAAATCAGTCATTTTCGGTTGATCAATTTCGGTCGATCGAAGTGTGAATATAGGTGTTGAAAAATCAAACCGTTGGAGTTTCGGCGACACTTCGGTCGACTGATTGAGCAAATCAGTCGACCGATGAAGGAATTGGTAAGACTGTAAATACGATGAGAAGATGCAAAATACGGTAAGCAGTATCTTATGGTCGATCGAAGTATGTTTGTTTTGAAAATTAATTTTTATATTAAAATGTTCATTTTTCAAAACTTATTTTCATTATCAAAAACATCTTTATGCAAGCGATGAATTTATGAGAAATAGTTTAAGTTTTATGTATTTGCTAAAATTGATGAGTTATACAAGTTTTGATAAATTTCTAAACTATAATTTTCAAAGTTCTTGTTCCCTTCGAGTTGTATCTTGATTTGCGTTTTTGGCGAATCTTTAAGTTCCAATTCGATTGTCGCATGCAAATTACTATTGTCTTGAACCTCGTGTCTCCAATATTAATATTGCAATAATTACTATAGACACTCGAAATCAATTTGTTATCAAAATGAGACGTCAACCATAGGTCAACAATTATCAGTTACTAATTTATACCCTTAATACTAAGAAAACAATTCAAGCAAATTGACAGTTATCAAATCACGTTATAAAATATCATCAATTAGGATTTAAGATATTTTAATAAGGGCACAAACTAAGAGCCTGTTTAAGCCCCATTTTTTGTCCAATAATGTACTTTGGAATAGTATTTTGATGTAGATTATGTGATTAAAAAATAAGAAAATATTTTGAGTTTGCATATAATATTATTCTATTAAAGATTGTATAGGTTAAAATAAGATAGAAAAAAATATATTTTGAAAATAATGAAAACAAAACAAGGGCTAAATATTTATTCTCATCGTTTTAATATCCATCCCAGTGCATTGTGGTGGAGAAATTATACATATATTGCAACTTCAAAAATTAGTTAAAGAAAAATATTACGCTCTCACTACAAGTCACGGGAAGAACTTTAATGTTAGCATGATGCATATAAGTGTCGACGCATATAAAATAGTATTCCCTAGATAGAAATGAAGTACTTTATTTTCAATAATAATGATTAAGAAATTAATTCAAAGGCACTTAACAATCATTTGTGTTAAACCATTTATCATTATCCCAATTAACATATATTATAATTTTGGGATGTAAACTCACTAACAACATTGACAAGATATTATGCTTATAATTTAAAATTTGCGCATGCAAGCTCACAAATTTTAGGTTGCGAATACCACGCAACCTAGTAAATGTATCTATTAAATATTATTATATTTAGATGGTTAACATGGATAGTGACGGAGCACATATATCACCCTAATTAGTTTTTAAGAATTGGTATTTGGTCCCAACTTTAGCTTTTGACGATTAATAACGAATTTATAAAGCAAAGAAAAAGATTTTTCATTGCATGCCCTTTAAAATACTCAATTTCACGTCATTATTAATATAGTGATGATCTAACTGCTCATGTCAAACAACAATATGATAATTGAACTTCTAGTTCATTATAGTACTTGCCAAATTGTAATAACGTATAATATGATTAATGGCACATTTAGAAATTTAATAGGTTCATTTTTAATTTTGTGGAGAATAAATTACTAGCGTTAGTAAAGTTTGTCCCTTCATATTATATGATATTAGCTATTTCGAAGCCTTCAATAGATCTGCAGAACCTAATATTATATTAATATTATTTTTATCATTTCTATCTTTCTCCTTTAAGAAGTCATGAAAAATTCAATTAGATAGTTGGTGTATGGTATGTACTAAAAAAAAGATTAAACAAATATGCTCTATTGTCACTTTCTCAACATATAAAGTCCAAATAAATTTCTATCGATGTAACACAGATGGACAATGAGCAATTTAACGAAGTCCATATAATATGTCCAAAATATTTATTAGGGGTTTAATTCTAATCAACAATTAACTCAATGAATAACTTTTAATCAAAAAGTCCAAATGAAATTTGATACTAAAATGAATCACGTCTAATTTAACACTTAAAACGTAAAATTTTAATTTTGAGCACAACCCAGCAATGCAAATAACATGCTTTTAATAATTAAAGTAAATAATATATATATATATATATTCAAAGTTCATATTAAGATACATGAGAATTGTATAATTTATTCACCGTGAAAAAAAAAAAAGAAGCATTTATACATCATATTAGAAATATTGGATGGAATAACTTTTTAAGTATTAAAAATCACCATGACTTGGATATAAGTATTCATATCCACAATATATTAAAGGGGAGGATTGAAGATAAACTTTTAAATACCCAATTTATCCTTACATATTTAGCTATATACCTAATATATCCTTATTTAATTTTTATTTTGTTAATAATTAATTAATAACATTAATTTGTTACATATTTAGCTATATGCCTAATATAACCTCATTTAATTTTAGCTTTGTTAATAATTAATAACATTAATTCAATTTATTCAACATGAAATTAAAAAAAAACATTCATTTTCTTTTCCATTTGTCAATAAATCCCTATATTGATCTTTTTAATATTATATTAATGTTTATTAACAGCTTTTATTACAAAAATATAACTTAAATTTCTTCCCTTAATTGAATTAATCAGTTTACAAAAATGATATCAATATTCCCTTATTTAAATGGATGTTTCATTTCGTTGTTTCACACATATCCTAACAACTAAATAATATATTTAATGTAATAAAATTAATGCATATAAAATGTTACTATATAATTTGATAAAAAAAAAAATTATGTTATATTTACCCCTTTTAAAAATTGTTTAATTGATAGTTACATATGAATTTCCATGATACCTAAATTTAGATAAAAAGGGAATACCAAATGATAGGGTAATTATATTTTCACTAATTTTTTTATTAAATACACAACATTATAAGTGCAATAAATATTTATAATCCTTGCTCATTTTTACATTTAAGTCCTCAACTATTTTTCGTTATATTCTTACAATTATATGAAATTAAATAAATTATTACAACATTATAATATATGTTAAAATTATAAACTATCCACACACAATATTAACAGTTTGAAATTTCAATATACAAAGATAACATACAATGAAAGAAGTGGAGAGAGTATGTTGAGGCTACGTATTTTAATTTCCTGCCAATGGAGAGCATGTGAAAGGGATTGAGAGATGACTATTTTTATAATTAATATTAATATAAATAAATGAGAGGGAAAATACAAAGATGTTTTGTATTAGTACATGTACTATGTAATAAGCATAATTAAGATCATTATAGCTATAAAAACCAACATTTCTCATTCTAGAACTATTATTGATGAAAGCAATTTGTTGTGGGGCTAGAACTTCTTAAAACTCGAAAATAGCCTAGATAATCTTATGAATGTGAATATATTCATGTTGGGCATTGGAGTTTTGGAAAAGTTGATTTGCGTGAGACAAATTCTACAAAAAATAATAATAATAATAATGATCGTTTTGATTTTTGATGAAATTTTTGATTATGCTAAAAAGATAATATAGTGTTTTTTTTCTCTCTATTTTTATTTTTAAATTCTTTTAGTAATGTCCACTTTAATGATGAACATAAGTTACTTATAAGTTGATGGGTGTCTAATTTTATTTTATTTTTATTTTTTTGCGATTACTTAAGCTTGGATCGCATTTCAATTTAATTTCTAATATCATCGATTTAATTGTATGAAATTTCTATTTGTGTTTATCTATTACCACAAATCATTTTAATTATATATATATACATCTGTTTGGAGCGTTATAAACATGGGGCAGTTCGACAGTATTATTGTCTCATCATATTCATACAAATATGTATTAATTTTTTTTATTCATATTTATGAATTTGTGAAGCCATTTTTGGTTAGACAGATATCTATATATCAAATCTCTTTGTACCACCGTGAACTCATTTTTGGCTTGGTGATTAATTATATTATGTTTAAAATATAGGCAAGAATTACGTTTAAAATATTAACTAATAATTAATGTTTTTATATTTAAATATAATATTTATTTATTTAGAAAAAAAATGTGATCTATCTTTTATTCTTTTTTATTTCCGTAGCATTTATTCTTTTTGATAAAGCATAAATGATAAAACCCCTTAAAAGGGACCCCATTAGTAATTGACAAGGTTCTAGAATTTCATGAATTTTCTTTTCTTATTAAATAAAAATCGTGCTTATATGCTTTAATTGATCCGAAAGTTGACCCATTCTGGTGTGATGATTCTATAATTTTTTAAAGAAAAGTAGATACTACCGAATCAAATATTCGACTATTTGTGTCATTTTAAAGTTGATCTCGACATTTATTTATATTCTTTTATACAATAAGCATTATGGGAAGTGTTAGGTAAATTATTGGTCTCAACATTTTAATCGTCAATCTCAGATGACATATAATTAGTCGTCTTTGTTTCATGAGCTAATATAATATTTTGTATTGTCTTTTACTTTATTTCTTTTAATTATGTCTTTTCTTTTTATATACATCGACCCTTTCAATCGTTGACAAAAATAGACATACTAAAAAGTGTATTTTATTGTTTTTGATTGCAAAAAGAAATTGTCGATTGCAATACATTTCATTTTCTTTATTATGAAACATTAACTGTATTCAACAATAATTTATGTTTCAGCATCATTAACTAAATTTAAATTGAGCTCATGTTTGGTACAGACTATTTAAAATTTATTTTTTAAAAAACTTTTTTTAGTCGCCAATTTTTCAATTCTCAATTGACTAATTAATATGCATATAATTAGTGTAAAGCCTCTTCTTTAAGTTTCTACTCATTTTTTCTTTTTATATACATCGACCCTTTCAATCGTTGACAAAAATAGACACACTAAAAAGTGTATTTTATTGTTTTTGATTGCAAAAAGAAATTGTCGATTGCAATACATTTCATTTTCTTTATTATGAAACATTAACTTTATTCAACAATAATTTATGTTTCAGCATCATTAACTAAATTTAAATTGAGCTCATGTTTGGTACAGACTATTTAAAATTTATTTTTTTAAAAACTTTTTTTAGTCGCCAATTTTTCAATTCTCAATTGACTAATTAATATGCATATAATTAGTGTAAAGCCTCTTCTTTAAGTTTCTACTCATCAATCTATAAGATCAGAAATCACGAGAATGCAAGATTAGAGCAGAGTATTTTATTTTTAACTCTTTTGCATAAAGGGTCACTAGAGAATGGAAACAAAATCATTTTGGTCGAAGGTAGACGTCAAAAAATAAAAATAAAGCAATTAAATGGATTGTGCCAAATTTTAAATATTCAGCCCATTTAAATTTACTTAAAAAATCTAAAATCCATCAAAATGCTCAAACTACATTAAAAAAAAATGAATAAAAAGTTTTTAATTTACATGTTATATTATTTTATTAAATAATGTATGATTGAAAATGAGTTTTGAAAAAATGAATTTTCGAAAAAATGGGACTCTAACATTCATCCCTACACTAAAAAGCTCATCCTACTTCTAAAATTCAATAAATCTGGAAAAAAAAAAAAAATTCAAATCAAAAGTGGATGGTTACAAAGTGATTATCAACCTTATTTATAAATAGGACCAAAGGTCCATGAAAAAATATAATAAGTGAAAGCTGCAAGAGAAAATCACAATCACTGAAGAAATTTCAAAGTCGAAGGAAGATTAAAAACTCTCTCAAACCTAAGTTCACGAAACATTGAGATGACCATTTTTTTTTTCAAATTCAAGCAAGTCCAAAACAAATCCAGAAGATCAAAATTTTCTTCAAATAAAAGTCACGAAATTCAAATCCAAATTTCGAAAACCAAGTACTAAACAAATTAAATTCTCAACAAATCAAGTCCCCAACAAACTTTAAAGCCAGGATTCAGTCAACGTGACCTCTCATCTAGGGATGTCAACGAATCGAAAACTCGACACTCAGGCTTGACTTAAGTAAAAATGATTCGAGCATTTTTTTGGCCCGAGCCGAGTCGAGCTTTTGATCGGCAAAAATCTAGGCTCGACTTGAACTGTCTACTCGGGTCTTATCGAACCGAATTGGCTTATGATTTTTTTCCTTTTTAATCGGCAGGCTGCCTTTGTAAGCAACTTTTAAATTTTAATATATATATTTTATTTTATTTTATCAATTCGTCACAAGCCGAAAATGGCTTGTATGGCTCGAGCAAGTTCGGGCTCTCGCCAATGCCCCAAAATGGGCTCAGTTGAATATAGCCACGAGTCGGGTAGGTTAGGGCCTTTTTCGGGCCGAGCTACAACCCTTCTAAACTGGCGAGCCAAATTGTCACCCCTACTCTCATATTCAAATACTTAGATCATTAATTAGAGGATTGTGTAATTCTTGAGATACAAGAAGATCAACTTCTATCGTATTTCTCAAAAATATAATTTGTAATATTTTTTGTATTTTAATACATGAAACCAAAAAGGTGAAGGAAACTGTGACCCATCTTGAAGAAACACTTGCTAAAGTCTTCCATCACTACGAAAAAAATGGCTTCAAGCGCGGATTTTTCGTTCCTGAAAACACGATATCCGTTGTTATTACTCTTTACCAATGTGATATTAGCAATCACAAATCCGTTTTTAATTTGAAGGTCGCTGATAGTTACCAACGAATCGCGTCGTAGGTAAAGAGTAAACATTTTACCAATGAATTTTCCATTGATAAAAATCTTAACTATTACCATTCGATTTTCAGTTGATAAATGTCTACTATTACAATTGGTAAAAATCAGTGTTGTAAATAGTGGCATAGGAGTGAGGCGTGGCAAATAATTTTTTTTTTTTTATCATTGTTTAATAATTTTAAATTTTTAAACTTTTAGCAAATTGAATTGAAATGTCAAAAAAATTGTTTAATCACTTATTAGACCACTGATTTATAGAGCTCATCTCCAAAGATTTTGTTTTAAACTTTCGATGTGGGATAAAAATTTCTTTGGTTTGGCATTATTAAAATTAATTAATATCATCAACAAATTTTCTGAAGATAATATGAATTAATCTTCACTTACAGAATTTTCGTTGGTGAAGAGGCTAATTTTAAAAAAAAAAAAAATTAACTACCCTTCACTTACGGATAATCCGTAGGAGAATGTTTGAATTTTTTAATTATTAAAATTGATTAATATTAGCAACGACAATTCCGTAGGTAATATGAAGTTATGAACTACTCTTCACCCACGAAAAATTCGTAGGTGAAAGGTTGACACATTTTTTCGAAAAAAAGTTAAATTACGTCACTTTCGGAAATGTTGTTGGTAAATAGTAAGCATATTAAGTCTCTGTTTGTCTACCATTAATCTAAAAACACAATAATGGGTGACAAATAAGGCCTAAATAACAACATTAGTCACAGAATATCCTTTGGTGAAGAGCTATCACTTTTACCAAAGAAAATTTCGTTGGTGATTTTTCTAATTAAAAGTCTAATACTTTACCAACGGATAATCTATTTTTAATTACCAACAAATATCCGTTGGTGAAAGTTGATTTTTAGTAGTACATGCAACCAAAACCCAAAAGAAAAACTGGGAAAACTTAAATGGTCTTACCATTGAAGAAGTTTTCTAACAAAAACAAGATGAAAATTGCTTTTAAGAAGTCAGACTCCTGTTCTACAAAAAAGACCAAAAGCGTGGTGCAAAGCCTCATTTTGGTTTTATCTCCAATGACTGATCCGTGTCGGATCTTCTTGTCCCACTTTTCCCCGAATTGGGAAGATTATACTTTCTTTAAAGAATCGAGCTAGTGATTGTCACAAAAGAGATGTTGGGCTTTGATCACCGAATCCAACAAATGATTTTAGCCATTGAAAAGTTGACAAAGTCAATAAATGATAAAGATACACAAATTGTTGCACTTGTGGATAGGCTAGAGTTGCAAAATTAGTTGGTGGAAGATAATCCAAAAAATTCAGGTTCTTCCAAAATTAAAGACTCGAAAGTACAAGAACATCAATAGAAGCATGATATGCATGATCGCATGATGGTGTAAAATGCGTTGCGAGACACCACTCAACTCTGTGTTGACTCTCTATCTATCCAACAACTCCAACATATAATTGCAGACACCATTTATGCCCAATATGGTGGTTTACCGCAATCTTCATTGATTTATGCCTCTAGTCGTTGGATAGACGAAATGAGGATGCCGCTTGGCTACTAACCTCCAAAGTTTCTCTGTTTTGATGGAAATGGCAATCCAAAACATGTGCACTGAACGATCTAAAACTTTTGAGTCATGTTCCTAAACACATATTTTCTTAACTACTAAATATCTCCCATCACGAAAATTTAAATACTCCACAAATAAAATCTCTCAAACCTTAAAAATTCTTGAGCTTCCAAAAATCGAATTCCTAAAATAAAAAGAACGGAACAAAAAAAGTATTAGTTTTGATTTTTTAAAACTATTTCTACTAAAAAAAAATTAAACAAATCAAAACCAATCAAAAACAAAAGTCATGTTAAGAAAATCAATAAAAATTAAAGTCATGTAAAAAATACAATAAAAACAACAAAAAATAATTAGAAAATAAACGCACAATAGAAACCAAGTTCTGTTGCAAAAACCAATAATAAATTTTTTATTTATTCATTTTTTATTTTGGCACCCAGAGTCTAATCAGAAATCAAGAATCATAAATCAAAAGAACATACAATTTCGTATAAACACGTGTAAATGCAGTTATTAAAAAATAAAATTCTTTTGATCATAATATAAAATATTGAATTTTTACTTTGATATAAAAAAATTACCCAAAAAAAAAAAAAAAAAATCAACCAACGTGGAGCCAAAAATAGGAGTATTTCTTACTTCTTGGATGTTTCTTGCGCAAAGTTGCGAAACTTCAATATTTATAAATGCTTTCTCCTTGTTGTCCCTTTCAAAGAAAAAAACACAAAATCGTAGAAATGTTTTTGAAAAGTCAATGATTTCTTTTACTTTTGGTAAACAAATTTCTTCATTCTTCAACTTTCTTTGAAATCAAATTCATTAACGGGATTTCTCGTTCATTGAGCATATGTGTCATGTATTGAGAATTTACTTAATTATATACAATAAAAAATAAAATAATTTTCAATTCCTATTAATGATCTGCATTGTATTAAAATAGAAATTATGATGAAAATTATACATTTGATGAATTCTGCAAACTCATTTGCTTTTCTTGAACTCGATTGATCACGATTTGCAATCCAAGCAATCCAATTGTCCAGCCTCCAATGGTAATCCACACATAGAAAATGAATGACGATTAGGATTTTCTTTTCTTGTGCTATCAAGAATAATGAATTTTTCCATTACAGTTTTCAAACTCTAGCAGCCTATTAATATAAGTTCAAGCGGGTTTGGTCCGTCTCTTAAGTTTAACTCGGTCCAATATTTAATTAATCAAATTAATTAAATTTGGTCCATGAATTAATTAATCTAATTAATTCGAGTCTATTAAATATTAATAAGCAACCAAATTAATTAATTATCCAACACTTGTCAATTAATTAATTGGTAAATCTCATTCTTGTGGTTCTCTTTTGTACGTGACCCATTAAGTTCTCGATTACGATGCCAACGACGTGAATTATTATTTTAATCTAATTAAAATTGATAAATTAAAATACCCATTTTAATTTATCACCAATTCACATCCGTCGTCCCAAATTGACATCCAGCAATGTGTCAGGGCAATACATGTGACGAAAAATGTTATGTGGTATGATAAAATCAAACTTGTTCGTTTACCGTGAAACTATAATCCTTTCGTCAATATGATCTAATCAATCATGATATATGGATATGTGTCAATCTCAATTATCGATCATATCTTTTATCCCACTGTTAAGTTAATGTAAGTCGAAAAATCCTTTTTAACTTATTAGTTCACATTGGCCAAAGATTTCATTATCAACTT
>CAIGRN010139766.1:0-11628 GCA_903798345.1 Fraxinus anomala
ATTACACCATTTGCAGTTCACTAGCATTCTTGGACATGATCGACGGGTATTCATCAACATCATAAATTGAATTACTCTTGGCATTCTCGAATCTATCCCCATCGACCCACAAAGCATATGCTTCTTCTCCATGCACAGCATCATCGCCAATTCTCAATTCTTCTTCACTTAACCTAAGTGGAACTATCAACTTTATGAACAAACAAATCAAGCTTGTGGTAACTATATTAAGAGACACTATGAAAACAATCCCTATAAGTTGAATTCCCATTTGTTTAAGCCCAGCCGAAGTTCTTCCAGTTTGGAGACCATAAGCTAGCCCAATATACTTTTCCCAATCTGGCACCTGGAAAAACAGTCTGCTGAGCTTGGGCACTGCGAAAAAGCCGGTGAGAATTCCGCCTAAACTTCCGGCTATGGCATGGCTGTGGAAGACCGCAAAAGTGTCGTCCACGTGTTTAAGGATATTGAACTTGTTATGGAGTACCATCATTGTGTACCAAGGCAGGCTCCCAGAGATTAAGCCCATCAAAATGGCTGCCCAGCACTGAACAACTCCTGAATTAAATAAATTTTCTGAATATGTTAGTCGTACACACGAAATTTAGCCCCTGTCTAGGAGCGCTTTTTATCCATTTTGTAGCAATTTTTTTACCATTATATGCCAATCCTATGCGGGGTGCATTGATTGATTGGACCAAGAAGAATGACCTATGTGCCCCTTTAACATTTAATTCATTCTTCTTAAAGGCATTTCTGGTAATTTATCTCTAAGGTAATCAATAATTGCGACAATAATAGGACCCAAGTGCACTTGCGAACGCTCAAAAATTTGCTAAGAATGGGATAAAAATCGCTCCCAGAAATGGGCGAAATAACCGTTTTTATTATACGATTCTTTGTATACCTGCACCTGGGGTGATGCAAACTAAACCAGTTATCATGCCCTGCACAGCTCCAATTACTGAAGGCTTGCCAAAAACAATGGTGTCAAGTAGCAACCAAGTTAGGAGGCTAGTAGCAGCACACACGTGGGTGTTGAGGGCTGCCAAGGACGCAATGGTGCTGGCAGCGTACGGTGCTCCCCCGTTGAACCCTGTCCACCCCATCCACAGCAAGCCGGCACCGGCCAGCATCAGAAGTACGTTGTTCGGTGGGAAACTTTCTCTGTCCTTGTCAATTCTTGGTCCCACCTATATATGAATTCATGCAGGTCAAATTATATATCCCTCGTGCATAATTGCATCAACTTAATTCATGAGTTTATGTTAAGATCAAGCAATGATCAACTTGGTGTCATCTTGAGTTGTGTGAATTAAAGACAAGCTTACTACACTAGACTCGACAATATTGAACTAGGTAATATGCAATCAAACCTTAGGCAAGTGTATGTATACAGTACGTGTCAAAGCTAGTAGAGTACCACGTATCAATAAATGAAAAGATCAGAGGTTAATAAATTACCCAATACGCAGCAGTGAATCCAGCTACACCTGAGGAGAGATGAATAACAAATCCTCCAGCAAAATCAATGACTCCAAGCTTTGCCAACCAGCCATCCGGGCACCAAATGCTGAAAGCACCAATTGTATACGAAAAAGTATGCCAAAGAGGCACAAAAATCATCCATGCAACAAAATTCATTCTCCCCAAAAGTGCACCCCCGATCAAAATAGGCGTAATTGCAGCAAATACAAACTGAAACAACACCATTGTTGCTGTTGGAAAGTAACCCAAAAAGGCCTGTCCAAGAAGATACTTCTGGTCCAAAGCCACCGCAGGTTTTCCCCAAAAATCGACTAGTTCATCGCCGAATGACATGCGAAAACCCCACCCGACCCAACAGATTAGAACTACTGCAAATGCATAGAAAGCCATTAATGCTGAATTGATTGCCCATTTCTTCTTCACCATGCCGCTGTAGATGATAACCAGCCCCGGTATGCTCTGAAGCCCGACGAGTGTGGCCGCTGTGAGTTGCCATGCGTTGTCGCCTTTGTTCATCCAGTTGGGATTGGCCTCATCCGGCAGTAGATTTGGAGGAAGCTCCATTAATTGATTATACGTTAGTACAGCACAGATTCTCTCACAGTTTGGTGATTGAAATTATGATATATGCATATATGTAAAGATTAGTTAAGCTGGAGGCAAATGGCTTTTACAGCTCCTTGTCTCTGCGAGTATTGGCATCAATGGCGGGCATAGGCTTGCTTATTTATCATTGAGTACAAACTACCCCGTTAAAAAAAAAAAAAAAAAAGTAAAAAAGTTTTTAAAAATGGGAAATAATGAAATTATAAAAAAAAGTTTCTAACTCAAAGTTGCTTTTACGTTTTTAAAATATTTTTTACTTTTTCTTGGAGAAGCATGTGCATGGTACAAGCCAAACAATTGATAATTTACAAATCACTCATAAATACGTTCTAATGTATCCACTGGTACCATTCACCACTCATTTTCATATATTTATAATTTAAAAATAATTTTCTGATCGCAAACTAAATCCTTCCACCTTTCTATGATATTCGAATGGTGCCGTATAATATAATTAAAAGTTAAACTAATAAAAAAAATTATTAAAATTAACTTCGTGAGAGAATTGATATTGTTCAAATTGTCAATTTATATCTTAAGTAGGTGTTCGATAAGTAATTATAAGTTGTGCATTTCAAAAAAGGTGTGAATAATATTGAGTACTAGTTGTTGTTGGGTCATACTAAACATGTAAATATCAAATTATAATTCAACTCAATTAATAAAGAATTCTTTTATGAAAATAATTTAATAAGGAATTCTTATATGGATATAATACAATTTAGAACAAATCTCAGAATTAATAAAGATATAAAAAAAATTAAAATGAAATAGCTCTCTATCAATTTATTTTGTATTGAACTTGATATGACTACAAGATTAAATAATTTATAGTGATGAAATCAAATATTCAAGAATTAATCAAATTTAACCATAACCCTGACTGACAAACTTCTTCTCAAGAAGTATCCAATATATTCTTAAAACTGTTTAACAAAATTGATTCCTTAATTCTTAACTTTCATAAGGATGTAATGACAATATTATCCTCCATTACCAACAAAGTAAAAAGAATAAAATTAACATCCAAAAGTACAATGATATGGAAGAAGGCCGGCTGGCTGGCCGGTAGTACCTTTGAAACATTCGATGTGTTTGATGGATATTATTGAGTAAAGAATGTATTTTAAATAGTCATATGAAGGAAAATAAAGTAAGAAAAAGTTATTAATGCGATATAAAATATTATTTCATTGAAAAATATGTGTTAAAAATGAATTTTTTAAAAAATGTATTTTTAGAGAATATGTGTCAAATATGAACTTTATTTGTCTTCTATGCTTCAGCCTTAACTTCAATGCGTTAACAAAGATAACTTATATGCTTCCCTTACACATTGTAAAAACATATAGATCTTGACGTGCTTCGTAACGTAATTTGCGAGATTTTTATTCGTAAATCGTTGTTCAAAACTACTACATTAATGAATTTTTATCTTTTAAAATTACATTTTTGTAAGAATAATTTTTGCAATTTCTAACTTACTTTCAATCATGAATATTAATTATATCATTGAAATTTTGTTTAATTTCTTACAATGAACTATTTGGCTATATATATATAACAAACAAAACTAAATATATATTACTAATGCTATTAATACAACCTTAAAACTTAAATGCAATGATGAAAAATCGGGTGTTGATCTGGATACCACTTAAAAGTTATAGATTATCAAATGAACGGCTATTAAATTATCGAATGGTCATTAATTATCTTTTTTTTTTTTAATTTTGACCCTACGTGCGAATTAATCAATCAAAAGCAAAGCATACATGTCATATTATTCTATATTTAAATACCGCAATAATAAATAAATCAATAAATAACGAACACCAAAATGATGACGGAGAAATCCAAACAGGGTAAAAACTCTAGGACAAAGCCAGTTACCTCTACTATAGACAATATGGATTAAAATCTGTTTTCAGCCTAGCAAATTCCACTAGTTCCCGTTATTATAATTCCTGTAATTTTCAAGATCTGTTGTACCAACCAGCTTCCCGATCTTCTACAGTTAGATACTGTTTAGCCAACTCCACTAGACTTCCCGATCTATTTCATGTAGTTTTCAAGATCTGCTGTCTCCTTCCAGCTTCCCGATCTACTTCAATTGTTTATGCTAAGTGGAATTCCATGAATCTCTAATTCTTGTGTTTTTCCTGTGCTTGCAATCCACATTTCCCAATACCCGATCGAGCGAGTACAATTCTCAAAGTGTTAAGGAAGTCAGGTGTTTTAGATTCATAAACCTTGATATTTTCTCAAAACTTGGTTGTCAGATCTCAAAAATGTATGAATAATTTCACCAATGAATTGTGTTCTTGGATCTCTCAAAAGATAATATAAATAAGTAATAACAATGAGACAACCACCCATTTTCCTGCAAGAGTATCTGTATTTATAGTTGAAAGTGTATGAACCGTGTAAAACTCTCCAAAATCGGGAACTGAGGTTAGTCGCGTAACTAAGTCACTCGAGCCTCGCTCAAGCGAATGGTCCGTCGCTTGAATGACGCATGTGCGAGAAGCGAGGGACAATGGTTCTGATTCTGTCGCTCGAGCGTCACACCTAACAAAATTTCGGCGCAGTTTCTTCCTTGTTTCCAAACTCAAACTCAAATCTTAGACTACCTAACTCAACTATACAAAATTGTACTTCACTAATTGACTTTTACACATGTTCAATTAAGTCATTTTTGTTCATAGAATTACCAATTATAATATTGAACGTAACAATCACCCCCTTTGTCATTATGTGACAAAACTATACAAACAAAGTCAAGTTAGTAAAATAAATCAAACTATCAAATTAAACTACCTAAGTTACCCAAACATTGTTTCTTGCATTCCTTGTTAAACATATTTCCTGAAATCCAAATCTCAAATACCAAGTGTAAAAGTACGTGATACATGAAATGTAACAATTGAAGTTCATAATCATAAATAAGCATATTAGTTTGAGACGTGACATTATGTCAATTAAAACAACAACCGAAATATTAACATCACAAAATATCAAAACTTAAACAACTTATGCATTATGATATGGAATGCAATGCAATTCAATTTTCCTCCTTACTGCAAACTTTCAACATATTTTTATGCAGTATACAAAACGTATCTATGTTTCTCCCCAATGACCCCTAGACATAAAATGCAAATATCAATGTATTCAACTTCAATTTCAAGCCTTCACCCCCTATCTAAATACTGTATAAATACTCTCTCCTCCTTTTTTTGGTCACAAATGACGAAGAGACCGACAATTAAAAACTTTTAATATTAACATATAATAACTCAAAAATATAGTTGTTAGCATGTATGAGTATAGGCAATGTATAACAAACCTTTCCACACACTTAATTCAAGTTAACATGGAGTAAATTGTACAAGTGACCCATGTGTGTAAGTCACTAATTTTTTTGAAGTAGGACTACATACCTTAATTTTGTGAGAAATGACATGTTAAATATTACTGCCAATAAGTATATTCCTCTACTTATGAAAGTCAAACTATTGAAAGCAAATTAGGACCTATAAAGAAAAACTCATTTTGTATGGATAATTTTTTTCTCCTCCTGACTTTGAGCATATTTTATTTTTACATCTTTCAATATTTTAAGTTCGTAATTATTTTTCACATCTTAAATGCAAGTTCTTCACTATTAAACGATTAAAATGACTCATATAGCAGGCTTTAAGTTGGTTAACCCCAAGTCAGTTGATCATAAGCACCAAGTTATGAGAAACCCCACATGCTTAATTGTTCGAGTTAAATAAGTTCCGAAGAAGAATATAAGACATTAAGTTTTTTATTACCGAGAATAAACTTGAGTTTAGGTTTAATAAATAAGCTTAATTTATGTTCAAAGTCACCTTACTAAAATATAATTATCATCCCAAATCTCACACATGCGGTTGAGTCCCACTAACAATATCACAGTATGTGCAGTGGAGATGGTACATGAAAACACATATACTAAGTACTCCATAATAACCTAAGCCAGCAATGGAAACTATGTTACACCTCATCGATTAAACACATGTTTGATTATAATAAACAAATTCAAGTATATTATATATTATGCTTGTAAATACAATTTTTCAGATTTTTTTTATTTTTCAATTTTCAATTTTTTTGTTATTTTTGTTTTAAAACATGAATGCACCATGCACAAAAAAAGTCAAACACCAAAAAATTAAAATAAAATAAAATAAAATAAATAATAAAAACTATACATGAGTTTTCTATAAAAAAATAAATAAACAAATATGATGCATGCATAAATTAATATCACATAATGAAACACAAGACCATGCACCAAAAATGCCTAGTCAGTTAGGTATGTAAATACTCTTACCTTTAAGAGCACCGTGATCTATTTCAAAATATTTCAAATCACTTTTCTTCACCCAAACTTGTATAGTGACAGGAATATTTCTAGCCATCTGTGTCGTTGACTTGATCAATTTACTTACCCTGATTAGTAAAGAAGTCAATATGACCAACATAATCATGACTCTTATATCTATTTAAATTCCGGTTTCTATTTGTGTTCAGGAAATGACGACACTTAGGCATTATGTGTCGTAAGTCACCGCAATAAAAATATGTAGGGATAAATTTAGGACCAAATGCATGTGATCGTTGACGTCTATTCCTAGGTTGGTGGGTCATACGTTGTCTAGTAGGCATCTATCCTACATATCCTTTATTCTTAGGTTTAGGGCTAAATACATGTTTAAATTGGTCAGTATCAGGGACAAATGTGATCTTGGATTTATTAGCAATATTATGATAATTTTTGTTGTATCTTAGACCTCCCTTATTACCATCGGTCTTGCCCATTCCCAAAATGTTATCTAACTTCTTAGAACCATTAGAAAAGGTAAAAAAATTGAGACCTAGAATACTCTAGATCGCTTAGAAGATTTTTAACCTGGATTTCTAAGGTTTTCATTTCAATGATCAGCTCATTATCTCTCATTGAGATCTTTTCAAGCTCATTAGTGAGATTCCTAACCTGTGTATCTAAAGATTTATTCATGAATTTCAACTCACTCAAGGTTGAGGTAGATTCCTGAATGTACGCTAATAATTTCTCATTTTTCAACTCAAGTTTTGTGACTCTCGTACTTAAGGCTTTATTTTTAGTTAGAATTTTAAGACTCTTCTCATACATCTTATCATAAGTCTCATGGATATTTTCATCACTATCAGAATCTTCCTCACTATCGAATCTTTACCACTACTTACGTTCTCAGCTTTCTCACTCCCCTTATCAGATTAATTCCTAATTCTACTAGTAAAGATAATATAGTTCCCACTTTCCTCACGAGTGGATTTCTTACTCTGATTGTTCGAGTTAGACTCGTAATTAGTAAGAGTAGCATTCATAGTCTTATCCGAATTTCTCTTACTGCTAGGGCACTCATTTCTAACATGACCAAAACCTCGACGATTATGGCATCTCACAGATTTAGAACTCTTCCTAGACTCACTAGGACCACTTTTGTACTTCTCTAGAGGTTTACTTTTATTTCTAAACATTTTTCGAAATTTTTTAGTAAAGTACGCTCACTCCTCTTCATTAAGAGAATTTGAATCCAAGGACTCCCTATGTCTATTCCTCACAATGTTTAAGGCCAAAGACTTATCGTTTGTGAGTTTATTAAATGTCAGCTCATAATTTTAGAGAGATCCAACTATCTCTTCAATCTTAATTGAATATAAGTCATTATTTTTTTCTATAACCGTGACTTAAAGTTTAAACCTTTTAAGAAAGGATTTAAGAAATTTTCTTACGATTTTAGACTCCAGGTTTTTCTCACTTAGGTTGAAATTAGAATTCACTATGTCATTTAAGTTCGCATAAAACTTACCAAATGTTTCATTCTCTTTCATTCTTATCTCTTCAAACCTTGTGTCAACATTTGCAATTTCGAGTTCTTAGCAGCCTGAGTTTCCTCATGTGTGGTTTGTAGAATATCCCAAACTTCTTTGACTACCTCATACATAGACACTCTTCTAAACTCTTCGGAGATACGGCCATAAATAAGGCATGTAAGACTTTACTGTTCCAGTTATATTCATCTAAGTTTGCCCTAGTCCAATTCGCAATGAGAGTGAGAATTACTGCATTATTAACCGTAGAATTAGGTGCAGCCTAACCATTCACAACACTCGACCATATACGCTCATCCATAGATTTCAAAAGTGCTCTTATCCAAACATTCGAGTAAGCATAATTACTGCCATCAAAGTAAGGCGGAATAGATAATGAATTACTCATTTAGATAATATGGGTCAAGGAACGAATTTGGGCTCTGATACCAATTAAAAAATCCAGTGTCGCTCTGGATACCACTTAAAAGTTACGGATTGCCAAATTAACGGCTAGTAAGTTACTGAATGATTATTAATGATCCGTTTTTAATTTTGACCCTACGTGCGGACTAATTAATCAAAAGTAACATATCACTTTTAATTGTTTCTAGATGATTAAAAATGTAATAAATAACGAACACCAAAATAATGACGAAAAAATCCCAACTGGGTAAAAACTCGTGGACCAGGCCAGTTACCTCCACTATAGACAATATGGATTATAGTCTATTTTCAGCCTAGCAAATTCCACTAGTTCCAGTTGTTGTAATTCCTATAAATTCCAAGATCTGTTGTACCCACCGACTTCTCGATCTTCTATAGTTAGATGCTGTCTAGCTAATTCCACTAGACTTCCCGATATATTTCCTATAGCTTTCAATATCTGCTGCCTCTTTCTAGCTTCCCGATCTTCTTCAATTTTCTCTTCCAAGTGAAATTTCAAGAATCTCCAACTCTTGTGATTTTCCTGTGCTTGCAGTCCACCTCTCCCAATGCCCTACCGAGAGAGTACTTTTCTCAAAGTGTTAAGGAAGTCATGTGTTTTGGATTCACGAACCTTGATGTTTTCCCAAAACTTGATTACCGGATCTCAAGAATGATATGAATGATTCCACCAATGAATTGTGTTCTTAGATTTCTCAAAAGATGATATAAATATGTTTTAACAATGAGACAACCACCAATTTTCGTGCAAGAGCAACTGTATTTATAGTTGGAAGTGTGTGAGTTGTTGACCTCTAAAAATGGCTTCGACACGTGGCCAATAGGATAAGTCTTCTTATTAGTTCTTCTTGCACACGTGGTACGTTGTTAGTGGCTCGTGGCCTTTCCCGGAGGGGTTGGGAGCGGCCCCAAGCACTCCGACAATCAAGTCAGTTTATAGTTTAATCGGAAATGGTTCAACGGAAGCGAAACGCCGACCGAAAAGTGGTTGGATCAATATAATAATAAAGCGAAAAATGTCAAAAGGAGAGATTGATACTTGAATCTATAACGTAGTATGAAAAAATCGGATTCCAATCCTTCTTCTAGTTTATGGAGGAGGTATTTATACCAAGAAATGAAAGATTATGGACGTTGGATGTGGTGACACGTGTCATCGGATCCTCCAGACATGTCCCATTCTAGGTGTCAATCCGTCCCTCCATAGGTTGGCTGGCATTGAATGTCTCTGACAAGAGCGGTTGAATTGACCGTTTTGGTCCTGCCATGCGTCTCATCAGCCAAGAATTTGACTTTGAAAAGATCTATGTACAAAAGATCTTTCGCGCGGGCGAAGCGAGGGGGCGAGGCAGGTGCGGAGTTGTGGAAGCGGACTACGGGCCTTTGCATCCGGCCGCGTATTGTAGATGAGTGGTTCTTTTGTTGGCATACGTTTAGTTCGTCCCTGATGCAATCACTTTGGCTTGCGCAATCAGTTCGTCCTATATGCAATCACTTCGGCTGATGCGTGGAGTGGTGTGGGCCACCTCCGTTGACACGTGGAGGGTGAAGTGGCGGGCCTGACACGGGCCTATAACATGAGTAGTATGGATCGTGTAAAACTCTCAAAAATCGCAAATTAGGGCTAGTCATGTAACACTGTTGCTCGAACGAAGGGTCCGTCGCTCGAATGACGCCTGGGCGAGAAGCGAGCGACAATGATTCTGGTTCTGTCGCTCGAGCGATGGCCAGGCGTGAGGCTAGCAAAATCCTGGTACCGCTTCTTCCTTGTTTTCAAACTCGAATTCAAATACTAGGCTACCTAACTTAACTATACAAAATTGCACTTCACTTTTTGACTTTTACACATGTTCAATTAAGTTTTTTTGTTCACATAATTGTTAATTACAATATTGAACGTAATAAATGAAATGTGTAGCAACAACTAAAAACTAGAATGTGAAATAACAAAAAACAATTTTTGCTAACAAATTTATAAATGTAAGCATATATAGTAAGAAAAATGAAATAATGATGTAATGTAAACAAGCTGAAACAAAAATACTAGAGCTTGTTTGAGTCTCATTTTTATTAAAAAAATATTTTTAAATAATATATTGATTAAAATTTGTGATTAAAAAATAAAGAAAAGTTAGACGGTATATTGATACAGACTTTTATCGAGCTTTGGGTGTGTTAAGGCTCGTGTTTATCCTTTTAAAAGTTGACTGCACTGTTTTAGGTTTGAAATGCAAAAATTCCTCTACCAAATTCCAGAACGATACGGAATTGCTGACGTGGGCCTGAACATAACGTAATCCATGATGTCGGCCATCCAGAATACTCCTTTCCTATATATATTTAAGCAAAGATGGTGTGGTGGATATTCAAGTCACTAAAGGACGGGTGAATTCGAACAGAGAAGAAAGTTAGCAATGACTGAACAACTTGAAATCCCCCGAGTGAAACTCGGAACGCAAGGACTTGAGGTATGAATTCTACTTTTCTTAGTCAGTTTCAGATTCGATTCGATTCAATTCAATTCATAAATCCCATTTGAATACAATAGTTAACCTTTCTGATTGA
Source organism: Fraxinus anomala (assembly GCA_903798345.1). Taxonomy (NCBI): domain Eukaryota; kingdom Viridiplantae; phylum Streptophyta; class Magnoliopsida; order Lamiales; family Oleaceae; genus Fraxinus; species Fraxinus anomala. Next base: position 10,993 of record CAIGRN010139766.1, read on the forward strand.
TGCTTTATCATTCTGAAAATCATCGATCAATTCGTTAATTCTTAATAAAATCACATAACGAAAATAGACACGCGAGAACACGTAGAATTTATAAAGGTTCAGTGAGATTACGTGTCTTCAAAATACAGTTTACAAGAGAAAATTCAACCATGTTTTCTCCAACCTCCCTCTCTCTATTTGACGATAAATTGATAATAACAAACGGCAAGATACATTTCTGTTTGAAGAAATTCCAACATCGAATCACTTGCAGTTGTTTTCTCAAAGATCAAATACTGTCATTCATTAGTTTCTTCAGATAATATATTCTTGAATCTTATTGCTTTATTCAATGATATAAATTTTCCTTTGCAGGTATCAAAGTTAGGCTATGGTTGTATGGGGCTTACAGGTATCTACAATTCTCCGGTTCCTGAGGATGAAGGAATTGCGATAATCAAAGAGGCATTTAATAAAGGCATTACGTTTTTCGACACATCCAATATTTATGGTGTGAATTTTGCCAATGAGTACTTGGTGGGAAAGGTAATATGTAAGATATTTAATCTTAATTGGTATTTAAATTATTTTAAAGTTATGACTAACTTCAGCTTTGCTCTAATGGGCCATTAGATCTATGATGCACTGACACAAACA
>CAIGRN010139767.1:0-13812 GCA_903798345.1 Fraxinus anomala
ACTTCATGTCATCAATTTTATTCATGTGCAATAATCAATATGGACACTTGAAATCAATTTGTTAGTAATAAACATAATTTGTTTGTGATAATCAAAACGAGACGTCAACCATAGGTCAACAATAAAATAGGCCCTCAGCAACAAAACAGAGCAAAGCTGCCCCATTAGCCAGAGCCAAGATTCAGATGCCTGTAGAAAGTAACCATGTTAGTTGATCCAAAAGACAAAGGTAAATGTAAGCTCATGAAGCTTAGAATAGTCATTCTCTGAGGTCTCATGTCAACTGGAATAAATTAGGAATAAAAAATGGAACTGAATCGAAGAAAATGCTCAAGATGACCTACTACCCCATAGCAATGCACTAGTTATCACCATATCTAGGATTAATATCCACAAAAATCCTCGTAGACAATGGGAGTTCAATAATGTGATATACTTGGTGAACCTGGACTAAATGGGAATATCAGATACATACCTAAAGTCGTTACCAAAACCTACACCCTTCGCAAGTTACTTTGTAAAGGCACCAAGACAAATCACCCTAATAGTGGAACTAGGCGAGCCACTGTGCCAAGTACGAACTATTGTTGACTTTGTGGCAGTCGACCTACCCTTAAATACAATGCAAGTATGGCCTATAGTTTATGAGCTCAAGGCAGCGTCATCAATCTACCATTATTCTATTAGGCTTTCCACAATTTGAGGAGTGAGAGCAGTTTGAGGAGATCAAATAGAGCCTAGAAGCTGCAATATGATCTTACCCAAATCCTAGGTAAACATGATTTATAGAAAAACAACCCCCTGTAGAAACATATTGAACATCCTGTATATGCCAAAACTCATAGATGTATGGGAATTCCAAACAACTTCTCAAGCCCATTCGATCTTTGGTCTAAATTGTGAACTCATGAGAACTCATGTAGGACAATCTCGTTGACAGTCAGCATAACAGCAAAATTTATGGTGATAGATTCTTCAACCTACGAGACAATCATAGGTTAGTCCTTACTATACGTTATTCGCTAAAACTTCCTACTTTATATGGAGGCAGTGAAATTAAGAAAACCGGAGAGGTTGCCTCGAAATGTCTTATCTTCCATTCCAGAATCAAGCTAAACCAAAACACTAAGCCATTTTATGCTGAAGTGCATATGGTCTATGAAAATCTGACATCTTTAAATACAGGTTCAAATCCCACATAAGGAAAGTGGAACCGATGAAAAAAATAGACATGATCAAAATTAGCCAGGAACATCTAGAAATTGAGCTACGAATTGGCACGGACTACAACTGCCATTTCTGTCCTGTTTAGAAACTTTTTAAAAAGACAACATAGATGTCTTAGCTTAGAGCCATAGAGACATGGAAAGAAGTTATCCAAGGATTGCATGCCACAAACTCAACATCAGCCCATATATCCGACCTAATTAAGTAACAATGATGACAATCACTGAATCCAGAGAGATATTAGGCCTTACATAGGAAGTTGAAAAACTCATAACCACTGGTTTATCATAAAGTCCCATGCCCAAAATGGTTAGCCAACCTAGTCTTGGTGAAGAAAAACAATGGAGATTAGAGAGTTTGTATAGACTTCATCAACTTGAATAAAGTTTTCCTAAAAGATAGCTTTCCTCTTCCCAGATAGATTAGATGGTGGATGCCACAGCAAGTCATGAGCTACTTAACTTCATGGATGCCTACTCACACTACAATTGGATGCATATATGAGGGTGACCGAGAGCACGCCTCATTTATTATAGATCTAGGGTTGTAATGCTACAAAGTAATGCCCTTTGGATTGATAAATGTCGAAGGTACATATCGAAGGTTAGTCAATGCAATTTTTATTTACCAAATTGAAAAAACCATGGAGTTATACGTAGATAACATGCTCGTAAAGAACACGAGGACAGCTATCCATACTAGCTCCTAGCTACAATATTCACGATATTAAGTAAGTATGAATAAAGCTTAATGTGCTCAAATGTACTAAGTTAACTTTTTTAGCCAAGGAGAGATGGAAGTTATGCAGGAAAGAAAGTTCTGGCCACTGAAAGAGGTACTAAATAATTCAAGTTTAGGTAGACAAGAGATTATTGAGACAATAATATGGCCTATTATTCTAGTGCTGCACACAGTTTATAGAAGGATAGAAGTGAAAAAAAACTTGCTGAAAGTGGTCCGACCAAAACTAATAGGCTGAATCCCCAAGGGCAAGTTAAGAATCAATCACTAAGACTAGGGGTGGATCAGTCCATGTATTTCAACAGCCGAATCATCCATTAAACTTCAAGTATTTTGTAAATGAAAATATTCAGTTCTATGTAAATTTTGAAATCGAACTGGAACCACCGGTTAAAATGCCTACCCTTAATTAAGCCTGTCTCACGAATAATGTAATAGCTTAGCTAGGAAAAATAATAACATTTATAGATAGATGCAAGCGAAATCTGACCTGCCCTATACGGATAGATGTGCTTTGAGGTTTTTTTCTAAAGTCCCAAGAAAGTATGCTATTGTATTTCGAGGCTGCAACCACTTCCCCAAGAATAATGGAGTCAGGTGCACGAGTGGAAGTAGAGTGATTTTTCAAGAATAAGTGATAAGTACGTTTTATGCACTTATTTGTGCCACAAAATTTGAACAATTGTTGGTAAATATATTGAAATAAGGCTTAATCCTATATAAATTATATTTTGTAGGATAACATTGATGAACATGGTGGAATTTAGGAAAAAGAAGCGAAATAGACTAAAATTGAAGAAAACCAAAGTTCAAGAACCAAATTGCAAATAACCGAAAGATGACTCGGATGAAGAAACGAAGATGTGAAAGAATCGAAGACCAATTTAGCGAAGACATAAAGTATTGGAAGAAGAAAAAGTGGGAAACAAGGTCAAGAAACAAGAAAATGGAGTTCGGGGATCAAAACGCAAAGAATGAAAGTTTAATTGAACTATGCTATAGCATAATTCTTTTAGCCATGCAGACGCATGGTGTGGTGAAGGGATTTCTGGAGCTGAACATGGTTGAACTATGCAATTGCATTGAAATGTACTATGCTATAGCATAGTGTATTTTCGAAAAAAAAAAAATCGATTTCCTTATATGATTCCAACTCTTATGGAAATAAATTTTGAGATGTCTTTTAAAGACGTAGGGCAGTCCAGAAGTAGTTACCACGCATTACAACAGATTCTATGATATTTTAGAGTATAGAAGGAGGCAAGAAACACGAAGATCGATTCCAAGATATGAAGATTCAATTCAAGATTTATTTGGGTGATGTCGATTCTTCAATATTTTTTTTTTCTTCTTCATAACATGTTAGGCTAGATTTATTTGTGTTGGGAGAACGATGAACCGTGTAATATGAATTTTTTATCTTTAGTTTTATATACGTGACATTGAAACACGTTTTTGAATATTGAATAATTTATATGATTTTCTTTTCTCCACAATTATTGTGCATGATAGTTGTGTGAATTTGTTGGTTTATTTTATGCATTTGAAATAAGGGAAATAAGTTCGACATATATAAATTGTCATAGGGTCTGATAGGGGATAGAAATATACAGCTATACTCTATGTGAATTTTGAAGCTTTTATATGATCGCATCTGTTATAGAAATATAGTTGGGTCATATATAAAAGTAGGTTTAATCTTACTCGAGAGAGATTGTTAAATAAATTAGGAACATTGATTCGCCAAAATTCAATTGTGTTATCACCATGTAAAACTATGGTTACAAGGGATTATTGCATGGGAATTCAAGATACTGGTACGTTTGTCATCTATTAAAAGCATCAATTTTCATTTAGTTTAATTAATTTACTCATAATTGCACAAGTAAATTATTTTAGTTATAATTTTGTTACAAGCAAATGCACCATATTATTCGTATTTTGGTAAAGGTCACGATAATTAAAATCGAACTAAATCAATCTTAGTGGGACAATACTTGGACTCAAAATTCACTTTATTACTTGTTAACGAACCGTACACTTGCGGTGATTTTAATTCGAAAGATATTTTCGTGAACAAGTTTTTGGAGTCGTTGATGGAGATTGAGTTTTAGTTTGATTTGATTTACCTTGGCACTGATTCGGACTTCTACGTGTATTCTTGTATTGTTATTTTTCGTTCCATTTTAGTGTTTTTTTCCTCTCTTTTTCAGGATATATAAAAGAACAAAAATAACATGATAAAAGATGACTGTGGTTGATTTCAACAAGATGTTCGTATGTGACTTCATCATAAGGCAACAACAATTGGTAACTCAAGAAATTGATGAGGGGGATATGCTTGTTGGAGGTTTCATTATAGGATAGCAACTACAAGATATAAAAGCAGAATATGAACTTGATGAAATTTTCCTGGGTGACTTATCTGTTGCATTATTTCTCTCACCACAATCTGATGCGGGTGAATTGCCTATGGAATTATTTCTTCCACCGGTTATTAATGGACATCAATTAAGCAAATCACATCAACTGGACTTTTTACAAATACAAGGGGAGAAAACTCTCCATGAAAATGTCATTGTTTCTTTGCCAAATGTTTTGGATACAAATGTTGAAATCGAGAAAGTTTCAATTAAAGAATAAGAGCGTGAAAAGATCGAGAAATTAATCATAACGGGCCAAAAAAAAATAGTAGCATTGACATAAGAGGAAATTAGCATACAATCCCTCAACTTTATCATTTGCTAAAAAATTGAATTTTTGATTAAACCATGTAAGGAGATTCAGGTGTACATTGTTGAATTCGAAACGAGTGATGAGGAGAAGTCATACTATTTCGAGCAGTGAAAGGTTAAAATTTGGAGGAAAGTTGTAAGATGGAACAAAATCAAATTGAGCAACTTAAATAGGACATCCAAAGTTATATTCAAAGTGCCATGAAACATTTGTGCAAAAGTCGAGCTTGAGACTATAAATCGAGCACTTAATGAGAGGCAACCCCTTTTTTCTATCACTTTTTCCTTATTTTAATTAACTATTGCATTACAAGTAGTTTTAGGGATTGCATTAATTTAGAAATTCAAGCATTTAAACGTTTTTAACGTATTTTTTACAGTACTTTAAGATTTATGTTAGTAACTTAGACATGTTTACTTATTGAGTTCATTTTATTTCGACTCATCATTAACATCCAACCATTACATTGAGCTCACATTGATGTATTACGCATTCTTAAGATTGTACTCAGATTTCAATCTTCTTAATGTTAGAAAATTAGAATTGTTATATGTATGAATACATTACAAATATTTAAACCTTATTTGTTATCATTAATATTTATTTTGAATTCTTGAAACGAAAAAATTGAAGTCAACAACAAAGAAAAATGGTGATTGTCATGACGTCTACCAACCAGACCAGTTTGATCCTTGTACCTATCTGCATCTACCCTTGGTGAGTTTCTGATCCTTACTACTTTATTTTGATTATTTTTGCTCTTACGTTGAGGACAATGTCTTATATAAGTTTGGAGGATGACAGCATTTTCATGACACTTTTGATTGTTCATCAATATTTGTGAATAATTTAATGTTGTTATGTAATTGTTCGTTAAAAAAAAATTGTAGTTTTTATTTATATTCTAGTATTTGCTTATTGTTTTGTGTGCTTGTGTGGGATTTTGTGTGCTTGTGTAAGTTTGATGAACTTTCCACAATGATGTTGAATATTGGAATAAGTATGGACTATAAATGGTGGAAATATTGCATGATTAGATTAGTCAATACTTGTTTATGTAAAACTTGACATTCTTTATACATAACACTCATGTTTTACACATTAAGTTGGTGATTTGGCTCATCACTTAGAGAAGAGTTGAACATAGTAAATTAAATTAGAATAACCTCTATTGTATTAATTCAAAATCCATTTTTAAAGTAGTTTGGAGGTGGTTGAGCTGTGACAAGTGAACATTGAAATGAGTAGGAGTTCAGTGCATAAAAATTTTCTTGTGTGGATTGTCGAAAATCAATTTGATGAAGATGAGGTGAAAGTCTTAAGTTAGGGGTTGGTTTTAGAGGTTGAATGTCTAAAAGAAAAGGGGCAAAGCACTAGTCTATGTAAATAAAATCATCTTTTCGAACATGTAAAACTTGAGTGAATAAGTTTGTAAGAGTTTAAAACTTGATACCCTATGATCATCTGAATTGGGAGTTGTCGGCCTAAAACTCACTACATGGGTTATATAGAAAACAATGAGAAGATGTTTGAAAAAAAAATGAAAAACAATAATAGTTGAGAAAAAGTACAATTACATTGATTAAGCCCCAAGACATGTGGTTGATAGAACTATACCTTTGATACGAGGTAAGTAGTTTAATTTAGTCTTAAAGGTTGAGGCAGTAGAAAAATATAGGAGAATCTCGACTTGTTGAAGTGTGAAATTGTGATAGTAAGATTCATCAAAACAAAGAGAATGTAGGGAGTAGAATTAAATAAGTTCAACTTATGATCCATCCTGAGAAAATGGAGTGAAAAAAATAAGTTTGGGAGGACGTGTATCTCTCGAGAGAAGAAATGAAATATTTGACTACTACGGGTCATAAGTTGAGCATTGATGAGCTTGATATGTTTACATGAGTTTACACGCACTTGCATCAAGTTGTACATATAACAGGTGGAGATTGATTCAATTTTGTACTATTAAAGCTATTCATTACGTGATTACTGGATTCCAAACCTGAGACGCGACAGGTTGTCAAATCAGATTTTGTTTGGAATTAAGCTACAATTTGTTTGAGAATAAACAATTGTTCAAGTTTGGGAGATACACGGCAAGAATGGTTGATTCTCAATTCTTTAGAATCAGGAATTTTTCTTAAGCATTCCCTGCGTACAACTGCAATCAATTATAGTGAAAAGTTTTTGCAGAATTTCTAGAAACAATAATAAGGAACTTTCATATTTCTGGTGGTGGACGAAATGACCACGATTGTGGATAAAAACTAAAATTGTGATGAAGAATTAAGGTTTATAGATTCCGAAGTTGCATCTTCTTCCCAATTTCCTCGAATTCAGGAGGCAACAATCTTTTGCAGACACCTCACCCCATACATGATTTTTCCGAGTCCAATAAGATTCTGATTATATTATAACAATAAGTTTGAAACTATGCACAGTTTTGGACGTATAAACCAGCAGCAGCTACCCACCAAAAAAAAAAACAACTTGAAAATGTTTATGATGATATAACAGAAGTTAATGACAAAGCTTTCTGATCTAGTGACACTAGTAACCAAGAAAATTTCTTAGACACGAGATCTTCAAGCTGTTTTAGGCTTCAGTTTAATGCGCTTTGCTCTCGAATATAGAAAAACTCCCGCGAGGGCTATACCAGTACCTGCACCAAAGAACAAAATAAAAACAACGGTCTAGATTGATCTGATTTCATTTCATCTATTAAGTTCATCGAAATTTAATGTATAAGAAGCTATACCCAGAGTGTTAATAAGTGAAACTGGTGTGCGGAAGAAGAGAACGGAGCTCACAATCACAACTACTCGCTTGACACAGTTGCCCACAGAATGAGTAACAGGAGATACACGCTGCAATATCATGTAAGCAATCTGCAAAACAAAATTTTATTAGCAATTGCTTTATGAAACCGAGGCATATATTTGTGACACTTTTTCTACCAACTTTAATCGAATTAGGCACTCCATCAAGAATTCTGGGAATGTCAAAAAAAATGATGAACATTGAAAATCAAGATCAGTGTTTATTGTGTTGAACTACATTGCTGGGGAATTGATTAAAAGCTAAAGACGAAGTAAAGTGCTATAATAACAGATTAAGCTTCAAATCCCAAGATATGTTCTGGAAAAACGAAAAAAAGAAGCTTTTTGGAAGATTTTTGAAATATTTCCCAACAGAAACTGAAAAAACTGAATATGGAATCTGTGCAACAAAGATGTTGAAATCAAGTCTCAAGTCTCAACGCCACCCATTTAGGAAAATTGTGGAAGTGTTAGATCTTCAATAAAAAAATGGATTCGGACTCCAAGTGAAGGGGTGTGTTCAACTGATATGTTGGACTGCCTCAGATCTTGAGTTCAAGTCTAGTCGAAAATTTTAGTATGGCTTGCACGTTAATGGACATTTTGAACAATAATGTTTTGTTTGGTGAAGTGTACTCTTTTAGTACGGTATGATCAAAGAGGAAAAAATAAATTCTGCAATGCATACCTGCTGATATGCATGGAAGCAGAGAGCAGCAATAAGAGACCTAATGTAAATTTCTCTGACATTCAATCCCTGGCGAGAAACAACAAAATTTCTGTCCCCATTATTACTCTTCCACCAAATAAGTTATAAGCAGATTTTAAACTAAATATATTGATCAAAGATGAATATAAGTTACTTTTTTCAGAAAGTAAGAGCTTGTTAAGGAGAGATTTTTATAAGTGAACAATGATTTTTTAGAGTGTGTGATTAAAAAGTAGGGAAAAGTTATGGTCTCGTAGAATGTGTGGTTCAAATGATTTTGGGGGGAAAATGATTTTTCAAAAAATTTCTCCCAAACAAGCTCTAAGTAAACCGTTTTAATTCGAAGGACAAAAAAATGTAACGTATCCAAGTATCATTTCTGCTCTTGAAGTTTACTTACAGTACTCTGAAGGAATGAAGGGGTAAATTTGACTCCTTCAATAAAAATAGCAGCAGGAGCAAGCAAGATGAACGACATGATTGTAATTAACGAGAAAAGCGTAATATTGTCCAAAGAGTCCTGCATGAAAACAAACAGAAACTGATGCACCAATTCTGAAAAATAAAAGCTATTTGGAAAATAATCTCCTACTTTTCGCTCTTTCTTTCTTTTTCCAGTTCTTTCGAAACAATCATCACAAAAGAACCACATTTTTTTTTCCAAATTCTTTTAATAGGATTAAAATCAAAGAATCGGAAAAGATTATAATAAATTGCTCGCAATTCTATTAACAAACAACTTTTGGCTGTGAAGTATACCTCTTTGTTAGCCATAAACTTCTTGCTAAGGACATTACGAGATTGATTTGTCAGATTTGAGGCCATTGCACTCCAAAAGCCAGCCCTTGAACACAGTGAGCATGGGTTGCATTTCGTAAAAGTTAATACTTACTTTCTAGAGAACGTTTTGTTAATAAAGAAATGGTATCTTTGAAAAATCATGTTTGGTAAAATAAGTCAGTCAAACGATAAGGTAAAAAGGGCAGCATATTCTTGAAGCTTCTTACCAGTTGAAAGAGGCCTCAGTCATTGATGCTAAAACCACTCCGCCAACAATTGGTAGAAGGGAAGAAACAACCCATATTGTAGGAAACTGACCAAAGAGAAGACACCAGAACGTCACTAATTTTTCAGAAATAGAAAATCACTTTATAAGTTATGGAAGAAAAAAAAAAAAGAGCCATATAAATTCATTTACAGGTTAAATAACTTGTTACGAGGAGAAAAACTCATGCTGTTGAAACAAAATAAGAATAGTTTCTTTGATATAGCAAAATATATGTCAATAGTCACGGCTATAAAGTTATCAATTTTAAGAAAGTGAAGAAAGAAACAGATTATGGCTGTTTTGCTGGGTGTATGAACATTTAGAAACGCTATCAAGAAATTTTTATGCGTATAATAAAATCATATGGATCTTGCACCTCTCCAATAAACATAGCTGAGAGGACAACTGAGAAGAACGGCTCTGTAGCTTTGATTGTGTGAGTGAACGAAACAGAAACTTTTCCAAGACTCATATTGGTGAAAAGGTGGCCTAAAGTGTGCATCACTGCCAAAGGAAGAATTGTAGCAAGCTGTCAATCAACGAATTCAACATAAGTATTCGTATGAAAAATTACTTTTCTAGAAAGTAAATTAAGACTTACTTTCTGGAAAAGTAAGTTTGTTAGTAAAAAGAAACTTTGAAAATCATGTTCGGTAAAATAAGTCACTGCTCATAGCATTCCTGCATGGTATTGAGTACCTGGCGACTACTGATTTTTGGCCGTTTGTAAAGATTGAATATCCACATGAAAATAACGAGGAGAGTCCCAACAGCCAATTGAACTAAAGTGATTGTCAATGGACACGGAAAAACTTCAAGAACCTGTTCAAATTAGCACCATCCATCCCGTGTCAATAGTCGAGAGTTGAGATACTCAGTAAGCTTGTAAGCATGGAATTCAACACCTTTCGCATTTGAAATTTAAGAAAATCATGTCTGATTTCGATTCCAACATCGAATTCTATGGTGCCGGTATTTTCTGGCTGTCATAGTGTTGAAGATCAAATTTCAATAAATATATATGGCATCTCTAACAGCTAAAGTTTTCACCTACTATGGCTAACTTATATCAAAGCCAGACAAAATATATGGTTTCAATTCTTCCCATCACTCATTTTATAGAAACATTGTACGCGTGACCACTTTCATAAAAAAATGAATCCCAGCTGCACAATGAGTAGTTCAGATCAAATTTAAATAAATATGGCATCTCTAACGGCTTAAGCTTTGCAAGTCAAAGAGGGAAGAAGAAGCACAAGCAAGAGAAAGCTATGCAACTTGACAATTTATACCAAGCTAGGGTTAACATAGTATCAAAGCCGAATAAAATATCTGGTTTCAAGTCTCCCCGTCTCTCGTTCATAAAAACATTGTACACGCGATATGAATTTAAAGAAAAAATGAATTCGAACTGCACAATTTGGAGTGATGATTAAATTTATATAAAATAAATAAATGCGGCACCGCTGATACTAATTCACGGTCTAAAACAAAAAACTAAATCTTTTCTAAACATCTCACAAGAACAAATATGCATGCATAATCAGATATATAGAAAGCATGAACAGATACACAAATATTCCAGCAGATAAATATGTGTAACGAGTCATTCTTTAAAATTTTAAATTGTTTTTCACAGTATCATTCTCTATCGCAGATTCATACAATAAAATATTCTACCCACAAACCAATAAAGTTTACTTACCTTTTTACCACAAATTCTCCATCAATCTACTATTCTATAATACATTACAANGTATCATTCTCTATCGCAGATTCATACAATAAAATATTCTACCCACAAACCAATAAAGTTTACTTACCTTTTTACCACAAATTCTCCATCAATCTACTATTCTATAATACATTACAAGAAATTAATATTTCTCAAACAGGCCTTAAAACTTCCCCCAAAAGCCTTTTTTGCTGCATTATTAAGCCCCTATTTGAAAATCATTATTTGGGAAAAATAATGTTTCTAAAAGTGATTTTAAGAGAATTCGTGGGTAAAAAGTTGGGAAAAGTTTCAAATAACCCAAGACCTTTCTTTACAGGAAATTAAGTTTAATTAAATCCACGTTGGGGCGGGGCCCAAAAGCCAAAAAGCTTGTAGGGGGAAAGTCTGTTGTCTTACAGAAAAAGAAATAACAACCTGTTTGTCGTAGATATTGAAATAGATATTAAACAAGTACCAAAGCCCGAAAAGCGTTCCCAGCACCAAAGTATCCCTAGCACTACTGGATTTCGGGTTCTCACTGGCATCCGGGCTTCTCTCCGGAACTGAGATGGCCCGAACCGAAACTTGTTTTGAGGGTCTACGAGGGCCCAGAACCCACCCACTTAGCCTTGCAGAACAATTAACCGGGTTCAAAGAGATGGAGTCATTAATAAAACAGAGTTTTTTTGGTGGGGAAAAATTGAATCTATAGAGAGAATAAGATTGGAACTTTTGGTGTTTCGTGGAGACAGAAATGGAAGGGGAATATGAAATTGCTGCGCTTTGCATTTTGCAGATAATAGAGATCAAGAAAATGAAGAGATAAACAGATTATGTATGTATATATGGAGGTTTTGGGAGGGGTTGGGACAGTGGCGCCGCCGTGGAGGTGGTGGCGGGAGTGTTTGAAGTGTATATCAGCAAACAGTTTTCCTACAGGAATCAGAGATGCAGAGGAGGGATATACTGGCAAACTTGGATTCTCAAGGAACGAATGTTTGATTCTAGTCAACTATACACATATACATATTTGTATGTATAATGTATGTATATGCTGGGGTAGGGGTAGGGGTGGGTCTGAACGTGGATTGGTGCATTCTTACGTTTGCTTGCTGGGTAGTGGAAGTTGTAATTGACTGTACAATATGTCTAGGTTCATGAAGGATTAAAAATTGGAGATATATAAAAATGAAAAAGAATCTTACATCTAAAAATAGTATCAATTACACCCCTATTGTTTCTAATTTGTCATTATTTTTCGTCTCCTTGTCCATTATCGATTCCGTGCTCTCTCATCTAACTCTTCTCTATTTAGACTATAATTTTACAATTAAGAACGGAGCGAACCCTCTTTGTAGAAGCACAAAGAGTGAGGTGTACTTTTGTTTCGAGAAATTAGAAAAGGAAAACAAATGATCATACAAAAATGTTTGTTTATTATGGATTTTGTGAATCTCAAAGGTTGTATAATATATAGACGCCCAACTCTATTATCAAGTAAATTGCCTTTATTTAAGAACAAACGCTCACTGCATTAGATTTTGCATCTATAAAGAAGGTATTCGATCAATTTTGTAATTAGATTATTCTTAAAAGAGACCCTTTAAACAAAATTGTCAAAAGAATAAAAAATTTCTCGACCGAGTAATTTTGATACGTAAATAAAATTGAAAAGAGACACCAAAGGGCTAACTTAAAAAATGTGCACTTTGGTCACATTCAAGGAATTAATTTGATCTCACTATTTACCAACTTTACATATTTAGTCAAAGGAATTAATTGTCTCATTATAGAAATTTTTATGGTCCCGTTATAGCAATGTATTTGGTCCCATTAACTACGAACTTCGCATAATTTAGTCAAATTTGGACAAACATCGATTGGACACAAAGGAAGGAGATTTCTTTCAAACGTCCTAATTTGAATTGAAAATTTTATCTTAATTTAGTAATTTTAATAATTTTATTTGAATTTATAATTTAGTAAAAATCATTCATTCGCTGGTCAACTAACGCTATTGGATAATTTTAAAATTTTAATACAATGAGAATTTCAAAAACTTGATAAATAGTAAATGTGTGTTTGGTTTCCTGTTTTCAATTTTATAAAACGCTGAAAACAGTGTTATATTTGATATTTTTGAAAATACATTTTGAAAACAATGATATCCTTATAACATAAAATTCAAAATGCACTTTTTACGTTTTGAGTGCTGTCACTGAAAATTCTAAAAGAATAATTATTCACAAAAATCAATAGGTGCTGCGTTGGCGACACTTGTCTGGTGCATTTTCTACAATTTTTGTGTCAAATATTTTCTACACCAATAGCATAACCGATTTTGAAAACACTCAAAATTTGGAAAATAAACGTTTCAAAAAAATTTTAAAAATTAAAATTTTAAGAAATTAAAAATATAAAATTTCAACAAATTAAATTTTTAAAAAAATAAAATTCTAAAAAATTACATTATAAAAATTAAATTAATAAATTCTAAAAAAATAAAATGTTAAAAAAATAAATTCTAAAATTCTAAAAAACTAAAATTGTAAATATATATAAAATAAAAATTTTGAGAAAATAAAATTATAAAAACGTTTAAAAAAATAAATATATTTCAAGCTTTTGATGATTATTTATATGAAAATTCTAAAAAATATTTAAATGAACAAAAATAAAAATATTTTCAGTCGATGACATTAATTTTAAGTTTTATTTCCTATATTTTGAACTCAATTTATTATTTGTTTTTATTTTACTTTTGTAGTAAGAAAAAATATTATAAGATTTATTAATTAAAATATATATATATATA
>CAIGRN010139771.1:0-12874 GCA_903798345.1 Fraxinus anomala
CATAAATGAAGCTTCTCTTGGTCCCTTAAATAGGTGGACCCCCAGATATGTGAAAGACTATTGCTAGTTCATAATCCTGTCAAAATCTTCAAATGTCTTATCTGAATAATTGATACCCATCTGGGTAGTAAAAGTCTGCTCTTGTCCCTGTTTACTAACTGACCAGAAACTCCCTCATAATGCTCTAGATAATCAAGAATATTCTTGATAGACTGTTTATGTCATTTGGCGAATATGATTATATCATCAGCAAATGAAAGGTGTGAGACAAGGGTACTACTTCCATGCCGATAGCACATATGGGGATACTTCTGAAACCTCTGAGTGAATAGACGTGAAAAGTAATCTGCAGTGATGATGAACTGTGATGGCGAAATGGGATCACCTTATCTAAGCCCTCATGAGGAAGGGAAAAAAATCACATGGGCGGCCATTTAGAAGTACACAAAAATGACACTATGAGACATACCCCTGATCTTGTCGATCCAGATCTAATCAAATCCAAATGCCTCCAATATACAATAAATGAAGCCCCAATCCATGCGATCATATACTTTAGACATGTCTCGCTTCAGCATAGTGTTGCCCCTTCACGCTCTAGCATCCAAACTATAGAGAAGCTCCTAAGCTAACAAGATATTGTCCCCTATTAGCCGGCCATGTATAAAGCTGCTTTGTTGATGAGAGATAATGCGCAGTAACAGTGTACGCAACCGAGTGTTCAAAAGCTTAGTAATAAACTTTTTGAAAACTGTACATGAACTGATGGGTCTGAAGTCAGTTCATTTACAAGAACCGTCGCTACATGTCAAGTTTTGAACATTCAAATTTATCCTCTTGCATCCAATATAGTTGATAATGAGACTAATCACGCGATGCATTAGTTCATCACAAAGGTGAGGAAAGTAATCAGGATGTTAAGCACCTTGCTTTTATAACTGACTTGGCGAATGCCATAATAAATGGTATAGCTAAAGTTTTTCCCTAATGCATATCATAGTTAGTGCATGTACCACATGCAGTGTAACCTAAAAGATCGAGTATTGGGAAAGGAGATCGCGTCGTTGCTTAGGAAAGCGACGGAGTCATACACTTTTGAAGAATTCAATAAGTACCTAGGGCAAATTAGAGAATAAATCACATCTTACCTGGGAATATTTAACCAAGACGAAGGTTGAACATTAAGTATGGTCACATTTTACATGAATTCCATACAATATGATGACGTCAAACAATACAGATTTAATGAATGGATTGTTTAAGAAAAATCGAAAGTTACCAGTTCTCGTGATGACCGAGACATCCATGGTAAGTTGTAGGAATGATTTCATAATGGCGTATGGATTCACAGATGTGTACAAGAACAATAGCCTTGCAATAGAAGAAAAATTATTCAAGACCCTTGAGATGGAATCATAACACGAGCATGTGTAGAAAGTTTTAGTATGTGAGTTTTCTATGTACACATTCAATTGTAGTCGCTATGCGTAGACGATTTCCATGTGTACAAGCACAAGAGCCCTACAATAGAAGAAAGACTTTTCAAGACCCTTGAGATGGAATCATAACATGTGCATGTATACAAAGTTTCAGTTTGAGAGTTTTCTATATACACATGCAGTTGCTTTGACCTATGCATAAAAAGTTTCTATCTCACACTTTTTCCCTTATTATTACACAACTGAATTTTCAATAATAGCATATGTCGATACAAAATCTTTCCTGGCAAATGAAGTAAAATGGGAAATTTCCAATCGAATTAGCCCATTTTAATAATTTGTTGCCGCCTACAGTCTCACCATGTACTATTAGATGCGGACCTATGACTAGAATACCATCCACATGAGTGTTTATCTAAATATAGACATTTGATAGTTGTTTTGATTAATTATAATTTAATTTATTTATATTTCGTTTATAAGGCAAAACTTGATGATTAGAAGCTAAATAGAATGAAAGCAAAAATTTGGTGAAAAGGGCGAAATCCATAGTTTGGAGAATCTAGTTGCAACTTTTCAATAGTTGATTTGGGCCACAAAATGAAGGTTAAAGATTTTTTGGGTTCAATTAGATGCAATTACAAGTTAAAAGATCGAAATTGCAAGAAAAATAAGACAGGAAAGGACATAAGAAGAATTTAGGGACTAAAGTACAATTTTGATAAAGAAGTTACGCTGGACGACAACCCAACATTAAGCTTGGGCGACTGCCAATGTATAAAGACCAAAGCAGGGGCAAAATTATTAGCTTGGGCAATAGCCCCAAGTTTACACTGGGCGACCACCCAGGCTAAATCTAGGTTGTCTGATGCAGATTATGAATTTGATTGGAATTCTTCTCTAATTCAATTTTGGATGTGATTTTCAACTTGTTTTCGAGCCCTATAAATACACAATAGCCTAATACATCAAAAGAAACCTTTCATACACCTAAATTCATCAATTAACATCATCAAAGAGAGGCTCATCCATTGCTCTTATGAGAATTAAATCACAATTACAAATTTTCAAGAAATTAGAGTTTCAACCTTGATAATTGGATTGGCAACAAGAAGATATATTTGAGATTCATCACGAAACCATTGAAGAAATTCAAGATTTTAATATTCTTCTTCTTCTTCATTACCAATTTAAAATTCGGGCTATGTTCTTCCAATTATATATGTTTTCTTGTGATTTTGCAAGGCTATGCTAGGCTAAGCTAAGGTTTCTATTATTAGGACATTGATGAACCCTTGTTATAATATTCTAATAAAAGTTCCATAATTGACACCCAATATGCATTTATTCTTGGATGATTGTTATTGTGCTTAATGATTTTCAATTACTTGATCACTAATTTGATTGATTTGTGTTTTTTATTGTTCTTGAGAAAGACAATAGGATAGATAACACGTTACAACAACCATTGTAATGTCTGATAGGAAATAGAGATATACCACTATACTTTGAATAATTTCTATAAAGGAATAATAGTAGAAAAACCCCTAAAAATGTTTTCATTTGATATATACCCTCCTACCTATTGGAAATCGTAAAAGATCCTCTGGTTAAAATGTTTTGTGCAAAAAACCCCTGCCGTCAAGATTCATTTTTTTCGTTAAAACAGTATAAAATTCCAAAATTAAAAATGAATAATTGCAATTTCAGTACCCAAACTTTTATTTTTTTACAAATTAAATCCAAATTTTTCGTATATGCCACCTACATCCCAAAAACTTTAAAACCTTTATTTTTCATCCCACTTCATCTTTTTCCCCAAAAATCCAATTGAGACTCCACCCAAATTAATATTAAAAGGAGTAAAATGGTATCTTTAAAATCCAATTGATTCAAACGCCCTTAAATTTGTTGATAAGAAACCTTCCAAGGTGTTGAACCATTTCTAATGATATATGTTTTTTCATTTTTCTAATCCACTTTTCGTTGACTAGTGATGATGGGATTTGTTGGGGTTTTAAATTTATTGTAGAATCAGATGGATAAATTTCTGATAATACAGCAACAGATTGGGCAGCTTGAGGCATAGCTACAATGGATTAGGGAAAATTTTGGCTCAATTCATCCTGCGGAAATGAATTTTGACTGGAATTAGATGGCCTAAATCTTGACTGGACTAGAAGGAAAAGACGACGGTGGAAGGAGTGGAGCAAGGTTGGGTCGATGGCCTTGGTGGTTTCGATGGGTAAGAAAGAGTTGGTGGTGCGGTGATTCGATGGTGGTGCTTTCCCGATGGAGATGGTATCGGCGATGGAGATGAGTAGAAGGAAAGGGGATGGGGTAAGGGTTTGAAAGAGAAGATGACCTTTTTTTATTTTGGTTTTTTATTTTTTCCTTTTTTTATTTTTTGTTTTTATTTATTTATTTAATGTGATAATTTTAAAGCTATCATTTTACCTCTTTTAATTTTAATTTAGGTGAGTCTCAATTGAATTTTCGGGGAAGAAGATGAAGTGGGGTGGAAAATAAAGTTTTAAATATTTAGGATTGTGGGTGGCTCATATAAAAAAATTGGATTTAATTTGTAAAAAAAAATAAAAGTTTGGATAATGAAATTACAATTATTTCTTTTTAATTTTGACATTTTTTACTATTTTTTAACGAAAAATCTAACGGACCTTGACGGCAATGGGTTTTCGCACAAAAGGTTTCAAAAGGGGAGTTTTCTACGATTTTCAATAGGCAATGGGTGTATCGCAAATGGAAACGTTTTAGGGGGTTTTCTGCTATTAATCATTTCTATAAATATTCTAGCATTTTTAATGCATACTTTTATGTTCGCATATTTCATAAAGATATCTGGAAAGTCATATAAGATAATAGATTTAATTGATACCGAGAGATGCTTTTAATTAACTTAGAAACACTGATCAACAAGAATGTGCACATATTGTCTAACTATTGAATTGCATAAAAACATATCAATAAGGTGGATTTTAGATCTTAGTAACCATCAAATCTAAATTTACAAAATTGTCATAATTTGCTCACTAGAATAATTAGTTTAATTAGTTAATTAGTATAAAATGTTCAAACACAATTTGCTATTATTAGAGTTAAAATTGATTGACTCTAAATTGAATACATAGTCCTCGTGGGAACGACATCCCATCATCACTTTATTACTTGTTCGCTATCCCATACACTCGCTGAAAATCAAGCAATCAAGTTTTTTGATACCGTTGTTGGGACTATAGTATTTAGGTAGTTTTACTTAATTTGAATTTTTATTACTTTATTAATTTTAATATCATATTAGAAAAATATACGAGTGTTTTATCTTCTTATTTTTAGGATCTTGTATGCAAAGTTTGAGGCACGGTGATCTTGCTCAATTTGATCCAAAAATCGAACGAACATTGAGAAGAAAAGAATAAATAAAAGCACAACAAAAATGACAAGTAGAATCAATGAAGTAAATATACAAAATCAAGTGGCCATTAGGGTGAATGAAGATGCAGTATATCCTGTTGTAGTTGTAGGTCAAGAAAACGAGAGATTGATGGGGGAATACATGGTTCCACCAGTGGTCGAGATCCAATCAAGCATGGTTTATCCAGTATTCGGGCAAGCTAATTTTCACTTGAGGACTAACATAATAAAATGTTCCAGAATGCATTGCAGTTCCACGGAAGACCAATTGATAATCCAAACGCTCATATCTCAAGATTTTTTGATATGTGTGCAATAATTAAATATCCAGGAATTTCCAATGCTGCAATTTGACTGGGACACTTTCCATACATTAAGAGACTTAACTAGGGAATGGTTGGACATATTCCCACCTCATAGCAATATTTTCCACTAAAGCGAATTGTCAGGGTTCAAAGATGTAATCACTGGATTCTCTCAGTTTGATTCAGAATGGTATTCAAAAGCTTGGGAAAGGTACAAAGGATTGCTCCGCCAATGTCCACAACAGGGTTTGCAGAAATGACTCCAAGTCCAGTACATTTACAATTAGTTAAATCTGACAAGGGAGGCTGACATCGACTCTACTTATGATAGGTCAATAACAAAAAGGAAAATGGATAAAGTCTATCAAATCATGGAAAATATGTCATACACCGGTGCATTATGGCCGACTGAGAGATCAGGTGAAAAGAAAGTTGTAAGGATGCACCGGTTGGCATACTAACAACTATTTTAGCACAGCTAGTAACACTAGCTAAAAAGATAGATGGTTTAGCAACAAATTAGATAGTAAACAAAGTTCAAGCAGCTAGGTAGAGATGCAACCATTACAGTGGAAATCACGAAAGTCTAGATTGTAATGTGGAAAGAGCATTTGTACAGTCAATCGAGGATGTGAATTACATGCAAAACTATCAGAGGTAGCAAAACAATTCTCATTCCAATACATTCAATCTGGGTTGGAGAAACTACCCAAATTTCTCCTGCCAGTCCTCTCAAGGTGCACCATATCAAAATGCACAACAATAAAAAAAGAAGCCTCAGGGAAGAAGCGTTTAACAAAATGGCAGAATCATCAATTGAATCATTTACTAAAATGGCTAAAGTACCAACTCAATACATGCAAAGAATCGAGAAGAACTTGCAATTTCAAGCAAATGCTATACATAATTTGGAAAATCAAATAGGACAAATTGCCGAAGCACTTTCAAAAAAAAGCCAGAAACCCTGCTAGTAACATTGAGACAAATCCCAAACAACGGGTAATGACAGTAAGTGTTGTGGAGATCGAGTTTCTTGAGGCAATTATTATTTGGAATGGGGTTCAACTTCCAAAAATAACAGTTTAAGAGTCATGTGGTATTAAATGAAAATGTACTTTCTATAGATAATGAAGAATTGGATAAATTTGAACAGTCAACAAAAGTTGTTCTAGATCAGAAGTCAGATGATCTATAGATTAAGGCAATTGTTCTTATCAAGACATATAGGGCTCATGTGCCCTTTCCTCAGATATTACATAAAAGAAAGCTCAAAGAACAGTTTGAAAAGTTTCTGGACATATTTAGGAAGCTTTATGTCAATATCCCATTAATTGAAGCCACATATCAGATACCAAGCCATGAAATGTTTTTGAAGGAGATCTTATCAAAGAAAAGAAATCTCACTGAATTTGAGACCATCAAGCTAAATGATGAGTGTAGTGCTATCTTGCAAAAAAGTTACCTCCTATACTAAAAGATCTAAAGAGTCACAAAATACCTTGCTCAATAGAAAATGATTCTACTTTCAGTTGTTTACCGGAGTAAGTATAAATTTAATACCTTTTTCTATCTACATGAATTTGGATTTTAAAGAGTTGAAGGACACAACTATTTCCCTTTAACTAGCAGACAAGTCAATCAAATACCCTCGAGGAGTGGTTGAGAACCTGCTCATTAAAGTGGAAAAGGTTATATTCCCTGTGGAGTTTGTTGTCTTAGACATAGATGAACCATCAGATGCATCACTACTAATCTTGGGTCAATCTTTATATCAACAAGTCAAGCTATTATAGACTTTGAAGTAGACAAACTGACCTTGAGGGTGGATGATGAGCAAGAGAAGTTCAAAATCTATACTACTAATCCCATGAAGAGAGTAGCAGAAAGATTAAAGAGGGAGAAGCGAAAGAGTATTTAAAGTACCAACATAAAAAAAGCTGGTGGAACAAATGAGAACCTCAATGATGAAAAATGAGCTCTTCAAGCATGGAGATAAAAAAAAAGGATTGGCAATGTTGAATATTGTGATCAAAGCTTTGTCGTGAAATCCACTTTGAACCACCATGATTAACTCATCAACAAAGTCTAGCTAAAGACTTTAAATTAAGCTTTCATTAGGAGGTAACTTAATCTCTTACCATTTTATTTATTATGCTTTAAGTATTTCCATTGCTTATAGTTTAATATGTTGCATTAGTTTTAAGCATGTTTTGTTTCAATAAAAGGATTATTATGTCTAGTGCATAAAAAATGGTTATCACGGATACTACATTGCAATTTTTAAACTATTTCTTGATTCTTATATTAGTATTTTCTTCCATTTTTCAAAGGTGCTTGTATATCAATTAGAAGGAAGCCTAACAAGTTGAAGAATGGAATAAAATGATCCAACAAGCTACCTCAATTATCGGACAAAAATCCAGAGAGTACATTCTTCCTTTCTTCCATGTCCCTTTATTTACTAGATTATACTTGATGACATTGAGAATAATGTCTACTTTAAGTTGAAGGATGGGAAAATATTGGGTTTCTACTTTTAATATTCTTGTGTGATTGGGTTTTTTTACTACTTTATTATACATGAAAAAAAATTTGAAAATGAGAAAAAATTTGAAAAAAAAAATTTAAAATTTAAAAAGTATATATTTTTTTTATTTTGCTTGCTTGTATGTACTAGATAACCTTGCTGGCAATGATAAATATATTTGAAATTATGTGTTGATTTATAAATTGTGAATATGTTATATGCTCAGATTAATTAATTATTATCCATATAAAACTTGATACTAGTTGCTCACATGAATTAAGTTTAACATGATGAAGTAGTGAGTTGATTCATATGTTTGATAGGTTGAAATAGTATAACTTAGATGTTAAACCTAAAAATTACTACAATATACATCATTAGATTAAATTTAGCATAGTTTGGAGGTGATTGAACTGTTATAGGGAAATATCAATATGAATGGATTGTTTAAGACAAACGAGACTAAAATTAGGTAAAAATCTGAAGTTAGGAATTGATTTTTCAGAATTAGTGTTTAATAAGGGACACTACACTATTCATGGTAAAAAAAAAGGGGAAAAAAGTTGCCTCATTGTGAAATGTCCCTTCATAGCCTTTATAACTCCAGTGATTAAGCTTGGAAGAATATCTAAAACGTAGTACCCTATAATCATCTGATTTCGGAGTCATTGGCCAACGCTTGCCACAAGGGTCATTTAGAAATCTTAATGGAGAGAAATTTGCACATAAGGTGAAAAATATATATTATGTACTACATGCATTGGATAAGTCCCGAAGATAAGTCCCGAACACTTATTTGACAAAATTAAATCTTTGACAAGGGATTATTAGCCTAGGTGAGTCTAAAAGATTAAAATTTTGGAGAATCCTTATTTGTTAAAGTATTGGTGTGCAATTAGTGATATTCATCCAACTTAGAGAGGGAGAGGATTAGAACAAAAAATCAACCTTATATCACACATTGAGAAAATAGTAAAAAGAATAAGTTTGGAAATTTGTGAATCTTACAAGTTTGACGGTTGAGAATTGAAACAACTTATGAATTCATGATATTTTACTTAATTCTTCACACATGCATACACACATCAGTTTTGCATTAAAAAAGTTGAAACTGATTTTTGTATGTGACGTTGAGTTTATTTGTGGATTTAATACAATGATTCGAATCCTAAGACAAAACAACATTTTACCTATCCAAAACTTTATCGTATGTACATTTCTTTGTTGAGTTGGGTAATGATTTTGTTTGAGGACGAATGTTTGGGAGTGTTTAATAAGCATATTTTTTACACTTCTGTAGGCCAAAGAATAAAGACATTTGATAGTTCTTTTGATTAATTATAGCTTAATTTATATAAATTCGATGATTGAAAAGTAAATTGAAAGAAACGAAACGAAAAATTGGCGAAAATGGGGAAATCCAAAGTTTGGGGACCTAATTCAACTTTTCAATAGTTGATTAAGAACACAAAATGTAGATTAAATATTTTTTGGGTTCAATTGAGTGAAATTACAAGTTAAAGGATTGAAATTGCAAGAAAAAAGGACAAGAAATGACTCAAGAAAAATAAGAGGACTAAATTGCAATTTCGATAAAGAAATTACTATGGACGACCACCCAGCATTAAGCCTGGGTGACAATCTAGCCTATAAAAACCAAAGTAGAGGTGAAATTTTTTGCCGAATGATCGTCTGGGCTTACATTGGGCGATCGCCAAGCTAAATCTAGGCTATCTGGTGAAATTTTCGAATTTAATTAGGATTCTTCTCCACTTCAATTTTGGATGTGATTTTCAATTTATTTTCAAGCCCTATAAATACACAACAGATTCATATATCAAAAGAAACCTCTCATACACCTAAATTCATCAATTAATTGTTGACTTATGGTTGATTAAAATCTTAAATTTTGATTATAACAAACAAGTTAACCTTGTTTACTAAAAAGTCGAATTCAAGTGAGTATAGTTTTTCAACATATACGATGGAAAATTGATCGATGGTCTTCAAAAGATTAACAGCTATCATCACCACTCGGACTCATGAAGAAGGTGAAGATCGAAGTTACATTCAAGAACTTAAGAGCTCAATTTCGGAGTAAGATCAAATACTTGATTTCTTAGCTAAAGTGTAAAGGTATTAACACTTTGATATATGGCAATGAATGCTTTAACTCAAAATCCTTCTATCCATAAAAAACAATTTTGAGTATTAAAAGTAATCCGAATGCAATGATTTGATCAAATGTAAAATGACTATTAAAAATGATATTTGGACTTAAAAAATATTATTTTATCTTGAAAAGTTAGTTAAAAATACTCTCCAAAAGTCCATGATTTTAAAAACCTTCAAATCGGAACAAACGAGACCAAAACGTAAAAAGACCGATGCCGGATGGTCGAACGGCCAAAAGAGGCGATCAACCGAATGGTTGTCGACTGAAAGTTTTCAACGGTCCAAAATTTGACCATTCTGAAGTCTGATTTTTACTGTAAACGACTATATTGGTTATCCGAACAAGAGACGATTGACTGGACGAGTCATCTGAACTCCCAAAATTTTAGACATTTTGAATTCTATAAATACATTTACTTCTTGCATTTAATACAACATTCTTTAAGAGCATTAAAGTGAGAATTAATTGAGGAAAACTCTTTGAGCTTATATCCTTTTTAATTCTTCAAATATTTACTTTGAAAATTTTTGATTGATTGAATCAAACTTTTGAAAATCATATTTTTCATCAAAGTTTTTCATCTAACATTTGAGTTTCTTTCGTTACTATTCATTTAAGTGTTAGTCTATTTCTCTCTTTATACTTAATTTGTGTATATTATTTATTAAGAGAGAAAATCTAAATTATAAAATCATTCATATTTAAATTTGTGGGTCATATTGAGGTTTCACAAAGCTCAATATTGCACAAGGATCGGTGCTCCTTGTTTGTAAGTCTTTGGAAGTGTTATAAAAGGTTGGATTGCACCATAAGTCAATCAATATAGTGAAAATTTCTTGCTTGTGCTAGAGAGATTGATAACAGAGAACGTAGATCATTGCTTTGGATCGAATTTCCACAATTATATCGTTTGCATCATCTCTTCCCTTTTGCTTCTCGCTTTCGTATTTGCGCTTATTATTTGAGTTAATCTATTTAATTTTTACTTGGTTGAATTTAGTTTAATTCTTCGAAAAAAAATTTAAAAATCAATGTATCCCCCCTCTTGGTTGGTTATTCTTAGGCTATTAATTGGTATAAGAGCAAGGTGCTCATTTTGAATTTAAAGATTTAACAATCTTGAGTAATTGTTAACTTCAAAATCCTGAGGGGCATTTTGCAAATCGCCTTTCCTTTTTTGATGGCACACATTATAATTATTGGAAAGTTAGGATGATGATTTACATTCAATTAATAAATTACAATATTTGGGAAGTTATTGAATATGGTTCTTATGTGCCTACCAAGATTATTCAAGTAGATGGAAAACCCGATCAAACCATTTCAAAGCCTGGAGAGGAGTATGACGAGGATGTTAAAAGAAATTATCTTTAAATGGTAGAGCAAAAAATCTACTTTATTGCACCTCGGATAGAAATGAATTTAATCGTATTAGCAAGTACAATTCTGCATATGATATTTAGCATGAATTAGAAATTACTGTCGTTACTAGTAAAGTAAAGGAAATCAAGATTAATGTTTTGGTTAAAGAATTTGAAATTTTTTTCATGAAATAAGATGAATTTGATAATATTTCCTGTGATAATTTTGTAATGAAAATGGATATGAACACAATTTCTCGACTCCTAGAACTCCTTAATAAAAGAGTGTAGTAGAAAAGAAGAATCGCACATTGCAAAAATGGCTAGGACTATACTTAATGAAAATAGCTTGTCAAAATACTTTTGGGGCGAAACCGTTAATACCGCTTACTACATTATTAATAGAGTTTTAGTTAGAAATAAGATGAATTTGATAATATTGCCTTTGATAATTTTGTAATGAAAATGGATATGAACACAATTTCTCGACTCCTAGAACTCCTTAATAAAATAGTGTAGTAGAAAGGAAGAATCGCACATTGCAAAAATGACTAGGACTATACTTAATGAAAATAGCTTGTCAAAATACTTTTGGGGTGAAACCGTTAATACCGCTTACTACATTATTAATAGAGTTTTAGTTAGTCGAAAAAAAACTAAAACACCCTGAGCTTTTAAAAAATAGAATTCCAAATATTGATTATTTCAAAGTATTTTGTTGCAAATGCTTTATTCTGAACAAAGGAAACTTGGAAAATTTTGATTCAAAATCAGATATTGAAATATTTCTAGGATATTCATCGACCAGCAAAGATTATAGAGTTTTTACCAACAGAACTCTAGTCCTTGAAGAATCAATGCATATTACTTTTGATGAAACTAATCCTCTTGATCGTGAGAAAGGTATTGCTAATGATGTAGTACCGAAAATTCCTTTCGAATAAATAAATGAACACAAGGAAGAAGCAAATATTTAACAAAGTGAAATAAAACCTTCTAAAGTACCAAATGATCATACTCTACCAAAAGTATGGAGGTTTGTTCCTTTTTATCCAAAAGAACTAATTATTGGTAATCCATCCAAAAATATAACTACTAGAGCTTCTACAAAAAAAATCATCTAAATAGTTGTGCTTTTATCTCACAAATTGAACCAAAAAACTTCAAATAAGTTTAGTTTAATGAATTTTGGATTCTAACTATGCAAGAAGAATTAAATCAATTTAAAAGAAATCATTTTTGGGATTTAGTCGTTAGACCAAATGATCAGACCATTATCGATACAAAGTGAGTTTTTAGAAATAAACGAGATGAAAATTGAATAATTGTGCATAACAATTACTGGCCCAAGGTTACAATCAAGAAAAAGGCATTGATTTTGAAACTTTTGCACCGATTGCTAGATTAGATTTCATTCGCATGTTTCTTGTATTTGCTTGCCTAAAGAATTCACTCTTTTTCAAATGGATATCAAAAGTAAAAGTCTAAATAGCTATATTCAAGAAGAAGTTTATGTAAAGCAACCCCATGATTTTAAAGATCATAAGTATCCGGATTATGTCTTTAAATTTAAAAAACCTCTTTACGGTTCAAAATAAGCTCCTAGAGTTTGGTATGAAAGATTGAGGAAATTT